>JAADWY010000398.1:0-29368 GCA_023336355.1 Pythium dissotocum
CACTGGGTAACGATTGGCGAAGCCAGCGAGGAATCGATCGACTGGAAGACAATAATGGCGCGGAGTGATCCAGCGGACAGAGTGCGCTTGCGCGTACGCGGGGCCATTGAGATCCAGAGAAGCGGCGCTGGGCCCAGCGACACCACTGGCTGTGAACGTGCCGTGTGTGCTGTTGGAGAAATCGACAAAGGAAACGGGGTTGAGAGCGTCGTGTGGATTCAGGGCGGATCGCATAACCACGCAGCTCAGATTTATCACGATACTTCCAGCGATTCGAAGTGGATTGACGTTGAGCTGTCCACCTTGTGTGTGAAGCCTAGCACTCTCAGTGACGAAGAAGCTCTATCCGCGGATGACATCGCAGCAGCGATCCACAGTGCCAAAATCGTCGAGTCCAACAAGCTCCACAATCTCGCCGTATTCACGACGAGCAAGACAACTTCAACCGCATACGCCTTCGTGAAGATCCTGCGAGATCTCTATGATCAGTCTGGGGAACCCCGCCCGATCGTCAGCATCGTGTTCATGGACGGCATCCCCATTGACGCAGTCAACTCTTCCGCCCAGACAACGCCCCATGCGTTCTCCCACGACGACGAAGTGCTGAAGGACTCATTGAAGCTCGATGGTTGCCTCGACTTGAGCTGCTCTGACTCGTCCCTTGAATTGGCAACACGCCATGTCGAACCGCTCGGGACGGTGACCCTCCTGCCCCCAACAGCGCAAGACTCAGCATGCGCGATTGCCGTCAACATGAATGCAGTGGTGGTCAATGAGCTGGTCTTGCTGAACGTCGGCGACTACCGCGAGGAGCTCCCGCGAGCACTAGCGTTCTTAGCAGATCAACCGGCATTTTAGAGCTAAAATAATCCCAACGAATCTGTGACATGATACCGGAATTTCAAACTGACGTTTCCCGCCAATTGTCACCTTCGAGCTGTACCGGTAGTTTACAGCTCGAAATTTACGTCGTTTGAATGCACGGGTTGGTGAAACCTTTCGGTTGTGTAACTTACCCATCCCATTTTTACGCAGCGTTTTTTACGTGGCGGTAAAAATGCCTCGCGCCCTCTCTCTCCCTCCTCCCCTTCTCCCCTGTTGTTGTTCATTAGACGCCGCCACCAAAGAAAACTTCCCCCATTCTCCGCGAAAGCTTCGTGCTGAAACAAACGGGTTTTCTCGCCGCGCCTCGCGATAAAATACATCGCACACCAGCAAGCGAAGGAAAGAAAGCCACGAGGAAATATTTCGGTATGGGCCGCAAGCCAAGCAACGTCTACGACTACTTCAACCGCCTGGAGCCTCTCGACGGCAAGGGACTCGTGCGCTATGAGTGCAAGAAGTGCCAGAAGCAGTATGCGTCCAACGCCACGCGCCTGGCGGAGCACCTGAAGCAGACGGGCTGCAGCCCGACGTTCCAGAGCAACCAGCGCACGACCACGCCCGTGCCTTCGGTGCCCACGATGACGGCGGCTACGGCGACCGCCACACTGACGGTGCCCAACGCGGCCGGCGCGTATGCGGCGCAGAACCCCCACGTGCTCACGGGTCTGCAGAAGGCGGATCATCTGATCACGGGCATGCTGGACGGCGAGATCTCGTTCGACACGGACCTGATGCTGCGTCTGGCCAAACTCTCGACGTGCGCTATCGCCGATGCACTCGCACAGATGAAGATCCAAGGCCACTTGGTGGACGTGGATCTCGTGCGCGGCTACGAAAATCCCTTGACGATGAACATTTGCGGCCCGGCGCTGACCGTCAAGGTCATGCCATCGAACGGCCCGACGGTGAAGAAGTTGGCGTTTAACTATGTCGATACGACCGATATGGGACAGGTGATCGTCATCAGCGCTCCAGAAGGCTCGACCTCGGCCGTGTTCGGCGGCTTGTTGGCGACTGCGTCCAAGGCGCGCAGTGTGGCGGGTGTCGTCACGGATGGGCGTGTGCGTGATGTGCAGGAACTGTGCGCGCTGGGCTTCCCGGCGTTCTCCAAGGGTACGTCCGTTCACGGCCAGCGTGGCGTCACCACCGTCGTGGACGTGGGCTGCCCGATCACGGTGGCCGGCTGTGTCGTGCGCAACGCCGACATCATCCGAGGCGACATCAACGGTGTGATTGTGATCCCAGCAGAGCGCGCCATCGACGTGGCGACCAAGGCCGAGATGATTGAAGAACAAGACGCCAAGATCGCCGACGCCGTGCAACAAGGTGAGCCTTTAGAGCGCTCCTTTCAACGCTTTCGATCAAAGAACGTCTGACATGAGGCTTTCAGCCAAGACTGCTTCGACATTTAACGAGATTTGGCAAGACATCTGAGTGTAACAAGATCCGACAAGGCATGCGACTGCATTCGACACAAGATGAAGAAGAAGATGAAGATGATGAGAAAGGAAGAGAAGAAGAGAAGGCGCCCAAGATTGGCGTGCCCCAACTGACGACGAGAGCCAAGAACCTCATGAAACTGAGCAGCTCCATTGCCCACCGCAATGGTGCTGGTCGTCTGGTGTGAGCGTGATGTAGCGTAGGGTAGAATTGATATTTTTATGAAGTTCAGGTGGCCATTTGCAAACCCGGAAAAACGTTTCAATCGCACTTAGCTGAGTTGGATACGGTACACGCCACTTTTACCTGGAAGAAGAGCAATCGAATCGAATCGACACCAAGCCGGCAAGATGGCGGAGGAAGTGGACTATGAGAGCGACTCGGCCATGGCCATGGAGGAGGAGGAAGAGGACCAGCAGCGTATCGTGAAGGTCGTGGAGAAGAGCAACCGTGCGCCTGCGTCGCGCCGCGTGGAGATGACCACGAGCAGCACCAACAGCAACAGCAACAGCAACAGCGGGGGCAACAGCTCCGGCCGACGAGGGGTCAAAGGCCGCGGTCGAGGCACGGCCGCCATGGACAGCGAGCGGTACCCAGCGGAGAAGGGCGTGTTCGAGAAGCTCAAGGGCGGTGCCGATGGCGGTGAAAGCCGCGACCACAGCGCAGCCATCAAGTCGGTCGAAGGCTGGATCCTTTTCGTCACTGGCGTCCACGAGGAAGCGCAGGAAGAGAACTTGTTGGACGCGTTTGGCGAGGACGCGTCGGTGAAGAACCTGCATATGAATCTGGACCGTCGCACGGGCTTCGTCAAGGGCTACGCGCTGATCGAATTCGAGGACTACGAGGCCGCCAAGGACGCGATCGAACGCCTTGATGGCGAAGAGATCCTGGGCAGCAAGATCCACGTCGACTGGGCGTTCCGGAAAGGTACGCATACAGCGCGTTTGAGTGGTTATAGTAACTGGGCGCTTACGTGACAATGTTGTCGATGACAGAGGCGAGCGCCGACGGCGGACGAGGGCGAGACGGCGGCCGCGCGCGAGGCAGTCGGCGATAAAGGAAACGATCCATATGGCGCCAGCAACTCCACGCTCAAGCTACGGCTGTGTGTGTGTGTGTGAGTTGGTGCGGAAGAAACAGTCTCAAAAATTCATTCGTGGATTGGACGTCTATTTCTATGGTGTGGCAGCCTACAGTACTAACCCATGGTGTAGACGCGCGCGTCGCGCACTTTCTTGGGGCGTCCACTGGGCTTTTTTATCTTGCTCTTGTACTCCTCCATGGATTTTTGCTCGAGCTGGCGCTTCGTGTTGAGCCACGTGCGCACGCGCTGCTCGATCACTCGCATCGCGAAGTACTGGTGCGCCTGGAAGTCCATGCGCAGGCGGTCGGGCACGTCGTCAGTCGGAGGCGGCAGGTCCGAGATCGCGTTCGGGTCGCCTGAGACGTTCTGCGTGGACAACGCAATGGAGGTATCGCGTCAGCACAAGTATCCAATCAAACACCACAGAGCTACAGCCTTAAGTACGTACCTCTTTGACCATCTCGCGGGTCATGGCCAGCAGCACGTCGGTGAACAGGATCGAGTCCTGCTCGTACACGGGCAAATCCAAGGAGCCTGAAGCAAAACGTACAAGGTTAGTGAAGTGTACCACCAAAAGAAAATGGACGGAGTACGTACGGGTGTACTGGATGAACGCCTTCATATCCCACAGCACTGCGTGGCGACCGAGCGGCTCCTCCAGCAGCGCGATGAGCTGCCGGATGTATCGCACGTGGATGTAGCCCGTGGCGCGTGTGTCAAGATCCGACCATTTGATCTGGAACTCTTCGAGCAGCTCCGGCTCAAAGAGCGGCTCCTCGTCTTCGTGCGAGAGCGAAAAGCCTTCGAGAATGACGGCGATCGTCAAGTTGAGCATGACGTACGTGATGAGCAGCGTGAACGAGCAGAAGTAGAAAAACGCCACGGGAGTGCCGCATCCGTTGAGGGGGATGCAGCCTTCGAAGTTGTTGAAACCACACATCGTGGCGTCGTACGGCGGGTCGTCCACACAGTCGGAGGTGTTGGCGAGGTCGTGCATGCAACTGTTCCAGGCTTCTCCTGTCGCGGCACGCAGCAAGAAGAGGAACGCCGTCCAAAAGTCCTGGAAGTTGGCGTGGCTGTCGATGTTGCCGGTGAGCTTGACTTTGGCGAAGAACTGGACGCCCATGGTCGCGTAGATGAAGAGCATGAGAAACAGAATCGACGTGATGTTGCTGAGCCCCGGCAGCGCGATGTACAGCGTAAGCAGGATCTGCTTGATGCTCTTGGACGCCTTGATCAGCCGCACGATACGCGTGACACGGAAAACCCGCACGAGCATCGCCAGCGACCTCACGGACGTGCCGGTGAACGCCTCGATCAAGATACTCATCAGCGTGCCGACGACCACGAACAGATCGAAGTTGTTCCACGTATCATCGAAGTACGACTGGCCAAACGCGATGAGCTTGAGCACGGCCTCGATCGTGAAGATAGCGGCAAACACTTCGTTGACGAGGCTGATCAAATCAATCATCTTGGTTGGCTGGCCAAAGTACTGTACGCCCATGAGGATTGTGTTGACGACGATACACACGATGATGAACCACTCGAAGCGTTGCATCTTGACCAAGTCAAACGTCAACGCTCGCAGCTTGTGCTTGGGCCGCTTCACACGCCTCACAGGACCGACGCGAGACGCCACTTTCTGCGCTTCGATCCACTTGCGCTGTTCCTCCGTGAGCATACAGTCGCCTCCGAGCGCCGCCTTCATCTTGTTGAAGTTGTCGATGATCACTCCGACGAACAGATTCACGACGAAGAAGCTGCCGACCATGATGAACGCCACGAAGAAGTACGTCCACGTCAAGTTGTTGTCGCGGATGGGCTGCATGTCGATGTCCGTGGAGTCCACGGCTGCCATCATGACATCGGCCCAGCCCTCTGTAGACGAGATCTCGAAGAAAGTGAGCATCGCGGAGCCCACGTTGTTGAAGTTCTCTGGCATGACAGCGTCCCAGTCGGCGCCCCAGCAGCCGCAAATGTACTTGGATGTGACTTTCTCGCTCGGAGCGTCCGCAAAGCCCAAGCAGGTCGTGTTCGTGAACCAGGACTTCTGGTCGTCACTTAGCAGAGACCATGACGCCACGGGAGTCGTGAGAAAGTCCTTTTGGGCACTGGAAAGTGCGTCGAAAACGTCGCCTTTACATGAAAAGAAAAGTCCCTTCAGGTAATTCACGGCGACGATGCTGAAGATGAGATAGAAGAGCATGCACACGAAGAGTACGTTGAGCACAGCGGGGATGGCTTCAAACAACGCGTTCACCACAAGTTTCAGCCCGGGGCGACGACTGATCATGCGCAGTGGGCGGAATGTACGCAGACCACGCAGCGACCGCAGCGACTTGAACTTCTTGCTGCCCAAACTGGGCTGCGACTCGGCTACGATCATGATCAAGGACGATATGACGATCACGCCGTCCAGGATATTCCAGCCAGAGCGCAGGTAGGAGCCTTCGTGTGAGACGAGTCCAAGCGCCAGGATCTTGGCGACCATTTCGACGGTGAACACGCACGCAAAGAGTGTGTCCAGCTTCTTGAGTGCGCTCTTGAGTGCGGAATCCGGCGATGCGAGCGGATTATCCAGCGCCAACGAGACCGAAGACACGACGATGAGAGCTAGAATCAAGGAATCGAACCACGGATGCGTGATCAGTCGGTACGCGTACTGCCGCAGGGGGTTGGTCTCAGGAAGGATGAAGAACAGTTTGCCCTTGGGCGGCGCGATCTTGAAGCCGTCTTGTGCTGGCAGCGGTTTGGCATCGACAACATCACCCGCAACACGAGCCGAGGTTTTGTCTTGAGCCGCGATTTTCTTGGGGTGCATGACCTGTGGAGACAGCTCGCGGTTGATCTCTTCGTCCAAATTGTCCAGTGCGATTGCCGTGACGGGCTCGTCATCCATGACGACTTCGTTCTCGTCTCGGAACGATCGCTTGCGCATGCTCTTGACGGAATAATGGGACTTTTCTTTCCCAACAGCATCCACGAGCTTTTGACTGGAGCTGCTGAGCGGAAAGACTTTCATGGTGGACATCCGCTGCGCTAGCTGCCTTTGTTCCTCTTGCTTCTCTTGGGACTCGCCTTCATTGCCGACCGAATCAAAGTTGTCGAGTAACAGCGCGAGGAACAAATTCATGAGGATGAAGTTGCCGAAGATCACCAGCGAGATGAAGTACACGCACGCGAACATGCCGTTGCCGCGCATCGTGTCGTACATGATGTTGTTCCAGTTCTCCCCCGAGATGACTTGGAACACAGTGACGGCAGACCACAGCAGTGTATCGAAGTTGTTGCGAGGAAGCTACAGCCAAAAGAACAGACAGTGAGATTCAGGTATCAAGGTCTCTGCAACTCAATCAGTAGCAGCACTTACATCACCCTCCCAGAAGGCAGTACCGTTTCCAGGGATGAGGTAACCTTCGTCGTCATATCGCATCGTGTTTGCAAAGAACTGGAGCCCGACAAGCGCGTAGATGTAAATGAACAGGAACAACAGCACGCCGAAGTTTGCGATACTGGCGACTGCACGCAAGATCATCGCCAACAGATCACGCAGCGACTTCCAGTCGCGCGCCAGTTTGAAGACGCGAAACAAGCGAAACGAACGCAGCGCTGACACTGCGCCTTTGCGAGGCGCATCGCTGCTGCTCAGGAACGATGGCGGTGTTGCGATGGTTTCCAGGAGGCTCATGGTGACGACGAACGCGTCGAACACGTTGAATCGGTCGCGAACATACTGCCGAAAGCCCAGACCCAGCAATTTCGATAGCATTTCGACGAGGAACACCGTCGACAACGCGAAGTTGACGATCTCCAAGTCGGAATCGAGCTGCGGAGGCATCGGGTAGTGGTCGAGTGCGAGCACGGCCGTGTTTGCGAATATCACTACCATGATGAAGCCGCTGAAGATGGGATGCGACACGACGCTGAACAGCTTCGAGTACCGCGGCTTGGCACGCTGCGTATTGAGCTTTTGCTTGGCCTCAGTTGCAAGTTTCATGGCCTTGAGCTCGACTTTGGTCGGTTCGATCACGGGTTCGTCTTCTTCGATATTGAATTCATCGGAAATGACGGCGAGCGTCAAGTTCATGACGAAAAACGCGGCGAAGATGATGAGCACGACGAAAAACAGCGCGCCGACAATGGGTGAGCCACTGTCCATGACAAAGTACATGATCACAGTCCAGCCTTCGAGTGTGATGGACTGGAAGATCGTGAAAAAGGCGCGGCCGATGTTGTCGAAGTTGGTATAACCCCAGTTCAGATTCCCCGAGTAGAGCGCCGAGTCCATCACTCGCGTGAGCGTGAATCGTTGATTGCCGAACGTGTCGAAGTCTGCGCCGCACGTGCGTGCACTTGGACACTGATGGTTGCCTGACACACCAGGGATCACGCACAGAAGCGAGTCGTCGTGGTCGATGGGCCAGAAGCAGTCTTGCGGACTCCGCCACGGAGAGGTCTCTTTGGTGTACAGCGAGCTCTGGTTGTCGCCATCGTCTAGCATTGGCGCGTCCAAACAGCGATAGGCCGCAGGATCAGCCAGCACTTGATCTAAATAGTCGTCCGGCACGGGCCACAGCGGCTGGGAGTCGTTCAGTGGAAGCTTGACTGCAAACTCTGTGAGTCGACACCTTCGGTTCATGTTGCCGCCAAAGAGCTGGATGCCCAGGATCCCGAAAATGGCGAACACAAAGAGCTGCAGGATCAAGACGTTGGCCAAAGCCGGCAGTGCTTTGAGCAGAGCGGAGATGAGCCGCCGCATGCCCGGAATCATGGACAGCGACCGCAGCGGACGCAGCACGCGGATTGTTCGAATAGCAGAGACGTTGGGGATCTGCGGCAAAATGGACACGAAGCTCGAGACGACGACGAAGAAATCGAGCTGGTTCCACGAGTCGCGCAGATACGTGCCGTGCTCGCCGACGAAGCCAAATGCGATGATCTTGATGGCGGATTCGACTGCAAAAAGCACGGTGAAGGGCATCTCGGAGATCTCGACGACGTAGTTTCGCATGGAGAACGCGCTGACGATCGCACCATTTTCGTATCTGACACCGTTACTGGCCGGATTGAGCTCTTTGTCGACGACGTTGAAGTCGGACATGCCGATGAGAATTGAGTTGGAAATAATAGCGAGGATGATGATGGCGTCGAAGGCTTTTGAGGTCGCGACACGCATACACAGGCGACGTAGAGGGTTGTTGCGAGTGAGGATCAGCAGCGAGCGCTCGGCACCTGGGGCTTTCTTGGCGCGCTCGGCTTTGCGGTTGGCCAGCTCCATCTGCGTCTTCTTGCGGTCTTGGATCCGCTGCTGGAGGTCCGACATGGGCGGCGCGGTGGCGTCGTCATGTTTGATCATGCTTCAACGCAGCGCGCGTCTACCTAATGTGATATACGGCCTTCACAGGCCACGTCCAGGCCGCGTGCTCGCCTAGCGACTGGGACTCGTTCAAATAGAGAGGACTTAGTGCTGTGGACGTGAACATGGGATGCAGGTCACGTGGAAGTTACGGCATCCGCCCTAATATTGGCCAGACGCGGTAACATCGCCCGCCTTGGTGAGTGAGAGCGCAACACACGCCACACCAACGAGAATAGCCCGCGCTGGATCCTATTTCTGCATTGATTGGCTACAGTATCCATCGCAAGTGACGATCAACAATGAAGTAGTTGGAACAAAAGCAAATCTCGATATCGACATGAAGAGCCGGGCTCAGGGAATCTCAGTAATACATGGCCGCCTCACTCAGGTCCACTCCTTCAGGTACACAACTAACCAACTACACAGCCAACGCGTGCAGTGCGTTTTGGTGGCGAAGTAGTCGAGGCCGCGCATTCATGACCGGAAAGTGGCGCCGAGTCACGTGCTGAAGTGTGAGTGGCTGGTCCAGAGGCGGCGCTGGGTGTGAAGCCGACGGCGTCGGTCCTGCTGAGGAACTGAAGGGCGAGTGAAGGGCGTTGGGGGCGTTCAGGTCGACGGCGTGCAGCGCTTCAACCTGCTGAAAGAGCTGAGTGGCGTCGTACTGCAAGGCGTCCACAACACAACACAACCACACGAGAGTGAGTAAGTCAGACGCGTCATCAACAGATTCACGGAAGGCCGTACCTGGAGGTTGGATGTGAATGCGCTGAGATGGATGACCAGCTTACGGATGCTGGTCTTGGTGCTCGTCAGACACTCGCTCTGTACGCACTGGTACTCCTGGAACAGCGAGTCACAGAGCCGCGTGTGGCGTACGCTGAGGCGATGCATGGCCTGGAAGGCCTCCCGACACTGCTGCCGCCGCTGCTCTGCAAACACGATCGCGTCTGTGGCCGAGCGGACGTCAGCTTCCAGCTGGTTCTCACTGGTGGAGCTCTCAGTGTGCGAGCCACTGATGCTCAAGCGTCGACGAGCGTCTCCACGCTGGCCCTTCAGTGATGGTAACAGAAAGCGAGAGAGTGAGTCGACGTACTGCATCCCTTTGGATGATGAGCGCTCGCGACTCTGGACAGCAGGAGCCTCAGGAACGGACACGAGATGCGCCTGCACCAGACTCTCAATGTGATCAGCGTCCACGCCATTGACTTCCACGAGCCCCGTGTAGGCTGCGCAGGCATTGTCAAACTCAGCTTGGAATTGGCTGTGGGCATGGCGGTACTCGTGCTCTGCCGTCTACAACACAATCAAAAGTCCGTTGGAATTCCATCCTCCCACCTCTCATGGTGAATGCAGCCTAACTGACCTCAAGATGGTGTTGAGACGAGCGTAGTTCCGGCTCATGCGTGCCCACGCGCTTGTTCTGCGTGTTCAGTACGTCGCTCCACTCGTCGAACAGATCGCCAGCGAGACACTCGCTCAGGTGGCGATGCATGGAGCCAAAGCGCGTGAGGAAGGTCACGACCTCGTCCATCACCGCCACGCACTGGCTCTGGCGCTTGCGCAAGTCGTGGTCTTCGCCATCTCCACTCTCCTCTTCGCCCTGATTGTTGTTCTTGGGGCTGCTCAGCCGCATGCGGTCCACGCAGTCGCCCATGCGCTTCGCCAGTCGCTGGATGCGCGTGGCGTGCTGGTCCTCCAGCGCCGTGTACTCGCGCAGCATGTCCATCATCTGGCGGCCCACTGACAGTGCGTCATGCGCACTCGTCGCCGCGTCTGCCAGCAGTGGCGGCAGCGTCGCTGTAGTCGTCGCCATGGTCTTGCTCTTGATGGGCATCTTGGTCGGATTGTCTTCTGGCTCTCAATCAACCCAGCAGCTCTTTTTGGGGCTGTGGAAAATGCGCACTTCAACCTGAGAAGGTGTCGCGAAGGTCGCACGAAAGTAAATAGATGATGTGGACCACGTGGTTTGGGACCGAATAGGCAGTTTGGCCGGCAGGGGATATTCGTCCGCGAAAATGGCGCGGCATGCGTATCTGGGCGAGCTAGAGGACGTGGCGCATCCGCCACCGGCGCATTACGCGAACGGAACGGTCGTGGAGCTTCCGCTTATGTTTCTGCGCGATATTGTACGTGCAATTTTGACTGAAAACTAGCCATATTTGGCCATTTCCTCACCAACTGACGCGTCGTGTGTCTTGTGAAAGGTGCTGTTTCCTGGCGAAGAGCTTCCGCTGCGCGTGCTTTCGGATACGACGCTGGAAGCGATTCGCGCTCGACTAGCGAATGAGACTTCCATGCTGGCGGTGCTGTGTCCTGGACAGGTCCGAGCTTTAGCTTGCGCATCGCTGATTAATTTTCGCATGGCTAATTTGACTGACGTCGATCTTTGTTGATAGGGCGATGCGTCGTATGGAACGACGGTCCGCGTGGAGCGCATTGGTCTCGTCGACAACACAGCGACGCTCACAGGCGCAGCCAAGCAGCGGTTCCGATTGAAGTCCATGAAGAACTCCCCGAATGGACGGGGCCCTTTCGGCACCGTCGAGATCTTGGCCGACGTGAGCCCTCCGCGCCTGCCGTTCCCAGTACTGTGGCATCGCCCCACTGACCACACTGACGCAGGAGACCACCAGCCTCCCACGAACTCGCGCAGACGAAGACTGCGCTCGCGGTTCCCCAGTTTCTGGGGGCTATCGGAATACTCACTCTTCGACGCGACGCAGCTCGTGGACCGCATCCAGCAGATCATGATCTCATCGGCGCATTGCAACTGGTTCCGTAAGTTGGCGTCGCAAGAGCCAAACAAGGAGAGTATGGTCAAGCACCTCACGAATCCGAGTGACCAGCAAGACCCCGTGCGGTTTGCGTTTTGGATCGCTGCGAACTTGCCCGTGAGCCACGCCGTGCGGCTGGAGCTGCTCAAGACCGAGTGCATCGTGCGGCTCTTGCGGCGAGCTATCGATCTGCTGGAGGATCTGGACGAGAGCATCTACTGCTCTCGCTGCGGCACGTTCCTCGCGCAGACGCGCGACATCTTCAGCATGACCAACGATGGCGCCGCCGGGACGTTTGTGAACCCTGGCGGGTTTGTCCACCAGATCATGACGCTGCGAGAAGTGCACATGGATCGGCTCTTCGTCGACGCAACGAGGAGCACGGAGGATAGCTGGTTCCCAGGCTACGCGTGGAGCATCGCCCACTGTGGCGTGTGCTACAACCATCTCGGTTGGCAGTTTGACAACGCGGAGACGCCTCCGCTGGCGCCAACGCGGTTCTTCGGCTTTCGGCGCACGGCTCTTTCGCAGGCGTGGTCCGCTGACCACGCGATATCGAGACCAAACTGGAGCTTCATCAGCGACGATGACGACTACAGCGACCGCGATGGCGGCGGGGGCGAGAGCAACGACGATGACGGCGACGGTGATTCTAACAACGAAGCTGGTGACCAATTGCACGATGAAGAAGATGCAGATGAAGACTCGGATTCGTCCTCAGACAGCAATCGAGTATCCGAGGAAGAATACTTTGACGCCGTGGAGATAGATTAGAGTTCAGGAATCACAAATAACAATGAGATGGCATTGGCCACAAGAAAATTGATGAATGAGATTATTTAGCTTGGGGAATGCGTGGCGACTTCGAGCGTCGCTTGGCGCATACGTCCGCTTTGTTCATCAAGTGTTCAGAGGCGTTTGTCAGGGGTCCAGGGCCATTGCGCGCTTAGTTGTCCGCGACGATCCACGTGTCAAGGGCACGCTCGTAGTTGTTGATCTCCTCTGGCTTGAACCACATGCCGATCTCGTGCTTGGCCGAGTCTGGGCCGTCCGAGCCGTGGACGAGGTTGCGGCCCGTGGAAATGCAATTGTCGCCACGAAGCGTGCCTGGGGCAGCGTCGTTCGGGTTGGTGGCTCCCAAGATCTTGCGACCCGTGAGGATCACGTCAGTGCCCTCCCAGACCATGCACACGATTGGGCCCGAGGCGAAGTACTTGACGAGACCGCCGAAGAACGGACGGCCCGACAGGTCGGCGTAGTGGTCCTTGGCGCGCTGCTCGGTGGCGGTCATGAGCTTGAGCGCAACGAGCTTGTAGCCCTTCTTCTCGAAGCGCGCGATGACCTCGCTGATCAGGCCACGCTGCACGCCGTCCGGCTTGATGGCGATGAACGTGCGCTCGTGCTTGGTGCCTGGTACACCCGTGTGTGGGACGGCGGCGTTCTGGGCGACGCTGTTGTCCGACGACGCGACGGCGAAGGCGATCGACGCGGTGGCGACAGCGGCCGTGGCGGCGAAGATGGCAGGCGTCTGCTTGGTGGCGGACGCGGCCTGGGTGGCGAAGGCGCGCGCGGCGTTGGCGCGCTTGGCGGCGGAGGCGACACGGCGGGTGGCACGCGAGAACATGGTGGAAGGAAGGAGGTGGTGGCGATTGATCTGAGGGCTACGACGGAGCTTGGATAATGAATTGAGACCAGGATGCCTCAGCCTCCCATCGACCAGCCTGACGCCAGGGGCGATCCTACGATCTTTCGCGCGAGCAGCTCCACCACAGATGCGACACACGTAATCTATCTTTCGGCCAATCGAATGGTGGAAACCGTAAAATATGATAGTTGAGGGTGTTAAAAGCCGAATCTTCAGTTGAATCAAGAAGTTTGAGACTGCATAAATGCGTATTCATGTTATTAACCAAAACGTGTTTCATAACAAGGGCGATTCCAAAATCGGGTGAATTTTGGGACGACAGGCACAGGCAAATCCAACAAACACACAGACCAACGGCGAAAATGGGCCCAAGCACGGTGACGAAGAAGGCGGACGCAGCGGCGTCGGCGCCGGCGGCGCAGCCTGCGAAGAAGGATCAGGCGACCAACGGCGTGGACGCGGCGGCGGATGCCGAAAACGCGGGCTCGGACGATGAAGAGGAGCCGACGGAGGAGACCACAAAGAGCAAGGCCGAGCAGACCACGGCGCTGGACAAGCTCACGGATGTGGTGGAGGAGAAGCAAATGGACGAGAACAAGATAAACATGAAGGAGGCGTTCCAGACTTTGCAAAAGCAGGAGGATGCCGACAAGGAGGCCGAGCGCAAGCGGTGCGTGATACCGCGTTGATTGGATCTTGTGAAACTCAGGAGCTCACGTGTGCATGACTGACTGGATCTCATCTAATTGGACAGTGAGAGGCAGTTGGCGGCCGTCAAGGTGAAGAAGGAAGATGTGGAGCTGATCGCGCGCGAGATGGAGCTGACCGTGCAGCAGGCGGACCGCAAGCTGCGAGAGGCCGACGGCGACGTGGTCGCGTGCCTCAAGGCGCTGCTCGCATAGGCGGCTTACCACGCGCGTCACGATAGACTGGAGTAAAAAGCATCCAATCAGTCGCGATCTCTCCACCTAGTAGCACCCCCAATAGACCACTCTTTTGCTGCAGAGCAGCATTTTCGTATCGACATGGTGCGTTTAATATTCATTAACTAGCTTGAATTGTCTGCTCGGATCCGCGCGAGATCCGCAGCCGAACTCGCACTGTGGCTTGAGATCTGTTGCCTTTCCTGGGACTTCCGGATCGTGCTCAGCATGCGCTGCAGCTTGGCCACTGCTACGTGCTCCACCTTGCCTGGCTTGATGAGGTTGATGGACTCGCGGAAGGCGTGGCACGCGTCCAGCAGTTTGGAACCCTTGCGGTTGATGTGCGGGTCGAGCGCGTCCAGCACGGCCTGGAACATGGCGCTCTTCTTGAAGCGAGGGAAGCTGTCTTTCGTCATGAGCCGCATGATCTCGTCGTTTGCAGTGTCAAAAAAGTTCGTGTCGACGTTCTCGGTGATCGGGATCTTCTTGAGCGAGTGGATCACGTGGTCTCGGATCGTGGCCGGCAAGTTGACTTCCTTCGGCGAATCTGCTTGGATGTACCGCTGCACGATGTACGAGGCCATTTGGTGGCGCTCTTCACGGGGAAGAGCCCGGAATTTCTGCACGTCAAGACAGAATTTGAAGTTTTCGTCACTGTGTTCGGCCTCGAGGAACGCCTGGAAGCGTTGCGTGAGGATGGCGTGGCGCAGGACGGTGGCCAAGTCACACCGTTCGCCGTACCACGCGATGTTGGCCTCCGCGGCGACTTCAGGGAATTCACGGAACAGCTCCAGTAGCTTATTGAACGAGCAGCTCAGAATAACGACTGGGGACCGCGCGACCACTTTGCCGTGGACAAACTTGAGCCGATCGAATGTGAACGGGCCAAAGTAGCAT
Source organism: Pythium dissotocum (assembly GCA_023336355.1). Taxonomy (NCBI): domain Eukaryota; phylum Oomycota; class Peronosporomycetes; order Pythiales; family Pythiaceae; genus Pythium; species Pythium dissotocum. The sequence continues at coordinate 15,011 of JAADWY010000398.1, forward strand.
CCTGGCGTGAGAAACACCGAGTGGTCGCGCTTGCCGATGCGTCGCTGCTCGCCCGAAATGATCTCTAGCACGCCGTACACGACGATCACAAACTTGGGGTCGTCACTGGAGTCTTGGTCGAGCACGATATCGTTCTTCCGCACGTGGTCTTCGATCGTGAGGTCATGAGCGAACTGGATGAGCCGTGCCGGAGGCACTGCCTTCATGTAGGGAAGCACGCCGCTCATGATCGCCTTGGAGACTAACCGCTCTTTCAGCAGCTTGTACACGCTCACTTTGACATCGGGAAGTTTGTCCAGGAAGATGTGGAACGCCTCCTTCTCGATGCTCATGAGCAGGCAGCTCTCCACAGACATGACGGTCGCTGCTCGAGGGATGTTTATAAGAAGCGACATCTCACCGAAGAACGAACCAGGCTCCAGCGTCGCCAACGGAGCGGCGGCTCGTGAGCTCGAGACCTCCAGCGTCCCTGCCAGCGTCACGTACATTTGCGTACTCAGACCTTCGTCCTCTTTGAAAATGATCGACTTGGGTGGATAAACGCGAATCGTCGAGACGTCCGTGAGCACGACGAGCTTGTCCCGCGGAATGCCTGCGAAGAAAGGGATGTCGCCTACCAACTCTACTAAATCTGCGTTCGTGAGAGCGTTGATGGACTGCAAGCCTCCCTGCGGGCTCGCGCCTTTGACTGCGATGCTCTTCAACGCGATCGAGAGATACCGAGTACCATGTCGAAGGTCGATTCGATCACCCGTCGCAGACTTGAGAACCACTTCGTCGCCGCCTGACGGACATGAGTAGCGACACACAATATCCTGGTCGCCTCGCCAATACACCAACACCTCTGCGCTTTGCACTACGCCAACCTCGTCATCCCACACGGACTCGGCGTTGTTCACATCATACCTGGCTCGTCGCGCCGCCGTCAGGATGGAATTCTCTGGCTGGGTTGGGGATTGCGAGCGCGTCGCTAGAATCGTCTGGACTTTGGTATTGTTCTGGTACAAGTCGACGCATCCGTCGACCACGAGCAGTACGTTTGCCAGCGATGGCTTGAGCGGCCGACGGTCGTCCGCGCGCTTGAGCTTGGAGTTGGCGATGACCTTCTCTTTGTACTCGCCGCCGATGAGCGGCAGCACCGTACTCGACTCGTATATGTGACGGATCTCACTGACGTCGGCATGCACGCCAAGTGCCGCTCCCATCGTCGGTTCTGTAGCACGCAGTCGTGGACGAGAGATCGCGCTGCGCTTGAAGCCATACACGCTGCCGCGTGGTAAGAAGAGCCGAGTTCTCATGCACACGGAGAGAACCTCGAGGGTTCGCAGGCGCGAAGTGACAAGACCATGGTCGTCGTGCGTATATATAGCCGACAAGCGATCGGCATCAGGTCTCGCTGTCACTGCATCGCGGGAGCGAACGCCTCGGAACCTTGACGGACACTGAGCTGTCACTTCAAATCCATCTTTGGATTTCGCACAGAAATGCAGCCATGTCACTAGATGGAACTTGGCACCATTGCCGCTTGAGTGACATTGATCCTGAAATGGTGTAGCCCACACTAGTGGATGCTTCTAGTATGTAATGTTCGCCGAATCATCTGCCTGAACACGGAAAGATGGGAGAGATGAGCTGCTCGCGGAAAATGGCTTCTCTTCTTCCAGACAGCCGGAGGATCCACAGTGGCGCACGCACGACGACGACACAGAGAGCAGAGACGAGTAGCGGCGGCAGAGCGCGGCCGACACAGACGAACAGCTCAGCGTATCCAAATACGTTCATACCGCGTTCGGTACAGGACGCCGCACGATCACACTCACGTGCCGCAGGCGTGGCGTCGACTGTTCACGGTCGTCACACGCAAGAGGCAGCGTAGAATCCTTTCTCCCGTCGCCTTCTCACTCGACCGCACCGAGACAGCACGGATTATCACTGTATTCGTTACAGTATGACGTCGACCACAGCTACTGCATCCCCTCCGCCGCTGTTGGCGGCGTCGGCGTCGGCGTCAACTCCAGTCGCGGACGAGGCTAAGCGCGACTGGCACGCAGCCACGACAGTGCAAGTGCGGCGCCGCGTGCTTCTGCAGATGTGAGTTTGGCCATATCAGTCGACGGAGGCTGGCAGGGTGGACTAACCATACTGACGATCTGGTTACGATACATGGTGTTACAGTTTACTGCTGCTCAAGACCAAGTACGGCAAGGTCGACGAGAAGATCTCGTACATTGCTCGGCGAGCCGAGCTGGCTCTGTACACACAGGCGTTCTCCGTGCTCGAGTACCGCAACCCCAAGACGCTAAACCGACGACTTCACTCGCTCGTCGTCAAGCTGCACATGAACAACCTGGCAGCCCGTGAAGACACGATCTTCAACGTCGAGGAACAGGTAAAGCAGCCTGTGAGTGAAGACGTCGACGCCTCAGATGCCACGAGTCGCAAGAGAGTGCGAGCCACAGAGACCATTTCGCCACGATGCGAGTCCAAGCGGCTTCGCACCGCCCCGTTCAAGGCCTTCTCACCTGCACTCGTGACTGAGAGCCCAGTCTTCTTTGACGGCAACGCTGACCTGGTCCGTCACGTGTGCTCGTTCCTCGCCGCCAGTGACAGTCTCCAGCTCGCGTCGACCAATTCGACGGCATCGCAGCTCATCCCACCATTCATTACCAGTGTCAGCGTGGCCGTGGGGACGCTGGAACTTCTTTCACCTCCACAGCGTACGTCATTTTTCAGCCGATTCCCAAACCTCGAGCACTTCGAGGTCCGTGGCGACAATGAGTCGCACTTGCACTTCGACTTCCAGAATGAACTCAAGCTCCTGCGTCGCAACGTCGTGTGCCGTAGCATGGTGGTGGCTCTCGCTCGCCAGCCACCGGCCAAACTCACGCGCGTGAGCTGGCACTACGCGTACGTGGATGGCGTGCACGACCGGATCACGGCTCAGCTCGTCGACCTGCTGCTCGACGCAGCCAAGTTCCCTCAGCTGGCCGAGCTTTCGCTCGTTGGCAACGCTGTCTCGGACGACGGCGTATCGTATTTGTGTGCAGCGCTCCGTCGATGCAAGGCGTCGTCGGCGTTGAAACTGCTCAACCTGGAGCAGAACTTTGTGGGCGAGCGCGGGAAGCTGCAGCTAGAAGAGCTGTCCAGGAGTCAAGACCACAAGCCAAGCCACACGGGTGTGTGCCAGTTGCAGATCAAGCTGAGCGGCAATCTACTAGCAGCGTCCTCCTGATAGGGTGAGATAGTGAACTGGCTGTAGTCTTTCCTGTACGTCGTTGCAAGTGCTCGTAAAAGTGGATCCTGTTTGCGTTGATATTGTCAGGATCCGAATCATATCTGAATCGTGTGCATCATGTCATCGGTCCAGAAGCAATCATGGCTGTGAGAACCACTCGGAACTGCTCATCGGCGAGTACAGCGGTGACTGTGGTGGGGCTTCCAGTCCACAACGACGTACCAGAACTCTCACTGGGAGACAAACCAAGATGCAAGAAGACTTTGTGCCGCAAGCGGCTTCATGCCGATGTAACAAGCGGCGTCAACAGAGCATGCAACATACAAGCAGGGAAGCTACTAGAAAAGGAGGTAGGAGGCCCGCGTTGGTGAACTCATCTTCTGTTAGCTATTATTCATGGAAAACAGGCATCTGGCTACCTGAGTCGCATGAAGATATGGATCTGTCTGCACCAGTGGAGTATGCATCACGAGGTCAGCTACAGTATGAATCGCATCGCAACAGTGCTTGGTGGCGAGGGAGAGCTCGTCCTCGGCGAATGATCAGATGCGTTTCCGCGGCAAAATGGGTGAGGAGTGATGGTCGTGCCTGGCCAATGAGGTCAGTGCCCGCGTTATTCTATCTCACAGGTGAAACAAGGGTTGTTCATGCCTGAATATCGTATCTGACAGGAACGGATAAGCTGGATGATTCGGTTTGAAAGGATCTGTCGGTTGATCATGTATGGCAGGTCCCCGCCCCCGAGCCAAAATACACCAAAGGATTGGGCTGTGAATACAACCGCAAGGCAAACGCCAACAAGACACAGACAACATGGCCAAGATGGTGCAGACGTCGCTGACGGCGATGGCCACGGGCAAGGTGTACGTGGCTCTATGTGTAGTGTAGATGCGTGGGCTGTGTGGTGGATGACTGACACGTGTGTGACAAATGACAGGGCGGAAGGCGGCAAGCGCAAGGCGGACGAGATCGCCAAGCCAGCCAACGGCAACGGCAAGGCCGCGGACAAGTCCAAGAAGAAAGAGGAAGAAGAGGAGAATGACGAGGAGGACGACGACGAAGATGAGGATGACGAGGACCACAACGGAGAGGATGACGGTGAGGGCGACGACGACGACGAAGGCGATGATGATGACGAGGATGACGTGGACGACGAGGATGATGAGAAGCCACAGGTATGCAAGCGATAGGGAGAATGCGTATATTGAGATGGCGTGGCTGACGTTGTCTTCTTAAATGAGCAGAAGAAGAAGAGACGGACTGCGGATGACGACGACGAGGATGAGGATGCCGAGTCGGACCCAGAAGTCAAGCTGAACGAAGACGACTTCATCGGCATCGACACGTCCAACATCATCCCGCGCGCGCGCCGTCGCGCGGCCGTGGCTGCGATGTCCAAGCCCATGGAAGATCTGCCGCCGAAGGCTGGAGCCGCGGCTGCTGGCGGCGACGAGGACGAAGACGAGAGCGACGAGGCCGAGTTCTAGAGAGAAGGCTTCGGACAGGGAAACACACCACAACGCAGCGCAGTTTTTCAAATTCGCGGATCGGAACGAGATAGGAAGTAGCGATTTACTCAACGAATGCAATACATGAATGGATCGACGCTACGCTAGATCACTAATCCACTTGGTCCTCTGACAGAAAGGCTGCAAAGTGCACATAGCCAGCGTGCGCAGCGTTGACGCGCGCTTCCTTGTAGGACGTGCCTTTGCCTGTGAGGACGTACTCGTCCCGCACAAACAGCTCCACTTGGAACACCGGGTCAGTCGACAGCGCAGCCACGCGTCTGTACGTCGGGTGGCCGTAGCCGTGGGCCTGCAGCAGTTCCTGGAGCTCGACTACGGGTTGGAATGTGTGCTCTTGCGTCGCGTACTTGATCGCCGACGGCAGAATCACTTGATTCACGAACTGAACGGCCGATTCCAGTCCCTGGAAGACACACACAAGACAATGAGGACCACAATCCACATCCACACGACATGGCGACGACTGCTACGAACCTGATCGACGTAGACGGCGGCGATTAGCGACTCGACTGCACCCGCTTGGATCGTCGTGCGGCCTTTGCGGTACAACGCCTCGTTGCTAAGCGTTGAGACGTTGTGGTCTTCAGCGACGAGGACCAGGTCGTGGATCATGAGGTCGTGCTCAGCGACTTTGGAGAGTGTCTCGTTGTTGACGAGAATGCCCTTGAGTCGAGTGAGTTGGCCCTCTTGGAAGTGCGGCTGCGACTGGAAGACGAACGACGCGATCGCCATCCCGAGCACCGAGTCGCCCAAGAACTCAAGACTGCGGTTCGAGAGGCGATGCGTCACGACGTCCTGTGGGATGGTAGATGAAGACAGTGCGCCGTGATGGACAAGCGCCGTCTTCAGGTGCAGTACGTTGCGGAATCGCAGGCCCATACGCGTCTGGAGATCAGCGAGTCGAGCTTCCCAGTCAGGCGGCACTTGCACATGCTGCCACAGCAAGAGAACAATGAATGAGTCAATGTCCAACATCGTTCGAACAGGCATCAATCCACTTCGTACAGTACCTGTAAATGGTCGTGGTGGACGACTTGCCAGCCACGGTTTTCCTGCGGATTGAGCAGAAACGGCGTGTCCAGTAGTCGGGTTTTGTCGAGGTGCTTGGGGTCCACTTGCCGGTGCATGCACGCTTCTCCTTCAACAGCAGCGCGTCCATTGCCACTGCCACTGCTGAATAACATCGCTCTTTTGAGCTGGGCTCCATTAGTTGAGCGCGTATAATGCGCCGCCGACGGACGGCGCCACCATCGGCAAGATCGAGAAGCTGCGCTTCGCATCAGCATCATCACCAGCAAGTTGACTGTCTGTCACCGAAACGCTCGGGTGCGAAAGTTATGTGGGACACACTATCTACTAGTTGGTGTAGACCACATAATCAGTTAACTTCCCGCCAAAAAGTCGCTTTTGACTAGCAGTTGGCGGCAAGACACCGCCGAACTGCTGGAAGAAGAGAAGGGTTCAGACTTCCACAGCGTGTCCTATTACTGTAAATAGCGAGAGCAATGCAACGCACACGCGCACAAACGCAGCAGCGGCGTCAAGAGATGGCCAAGACCCGCACCCAGGCGGCTGCCGTATCGACGGCGCCAGCGAATCTTTCTGCTCGTGCAGCGCCGGCTGTGAAAAGCGAGCCTCGAGGCGAGATCAAGGCGGAGGTGAAGGCGGAGAAGCATACCAGCGACAGTGAGGACGACGAGGAGGATGATGATCAGCAGACCAACACTGCAGGCGGCATGGCCGAGTACGAGCGCAAGCGCCTGGAGAACATCCAGCGCAACTTGGAGTTCATGCGCTCCATGGGGGTGTCCACGGTGCGTCGCTCTGGGACTGGCAGCTCATTCACTTTAATGGCTTGAAACTGATGAAATGGATGCATGTGTGACGTGTGAGCAGGCAAAGATCGCGGCGCGAACGGCGGCATCCGCAGGCATCCAATCGAAACTGGCGCCGCCGACGCAGCGCGGCATCACGACGAAGCGCAAGCCGTCGGAGCCGGCGCTGCCCATGCGCAAGTCGCGTCGTCTCGAGGGCAAACTGGCCGAGGAGCTCATGCTCAAGGACGAGAAGAATCCATTCACGGTGGAGGAGCTGCGCTCTAGGCGGGACGAGCCTGCGCGATTCGGTGCGAATCTGGATGCGGAGGCACTCAACACGGACGGCTCCAAGCTCTTGGCGCAGATCGTCGGCGAGTACGAAGAGCGCGAGCAGGATCTCAAAGTGGACGCCAGTGGCGTGGACACGGTGAGCTACTCGCTGAGCGAACGCGACGTGATCAAAGCGGTGGAGGAGCGCGTGTACTCGGTCGCGTTCCTGCCTCGAAGCGACCGCGTGGTGGTCGCGTGCGGAGACAAGCGCGGCAACATCTCGCTGTGGAATGCCGACGCGGCGGAAGACTCGGATGATGTCGTCGCGATGTACCGCCCGCACACGCTGCCCGTGACGCAGCTGCACTTCCAGCCGACGGACTCGACCAAGCTGCTGTCGGCCTGCTTTGACGGCAGCGTGCGCCAGTTTGACCTCAAGGCGTCCAAGTTCACGGAGGTGTTTGCGACGGACGACCACACAGGCATCACGTCCATGGCGGTCATGCCTTCGCAGCGCGACCAATTCTTGCTGAGTGGTGACGACGGCCACGTGTGGACGCTCGACCTGAGGCAGCAGCCTGCCAAGCACACGGGCTACATGGTCCACGAGAAGAAAGTCCAGACGGTCCACCAGCATCCGCTCATCGACTTGTACGTGCTGAACTCTTCCTTGCGACGACTATGAGAACGAGATGCTGACGTTTGTGCTTGTGATTCTGTGTAGCTGCTTTGCGACGGCGTCGCTCGACCGAACGGTGTGTCTGTGGGACAGTCGCAAGCTCAGCAAGACCAACAACAAGCCGCTCGTCACGATGCCGCACCACCGCAGCGTCAACTGCGCGTACTTCTCACCGAACGGCAGCCATCTCGTGACTGTCGGCCAGGACGACTACATCCACGTGTACGACACCAAGGACGCCACGCATCTGAGCACGGACGACGTCAAGCCAACGCTCCGCATCCCGCACAACAACCAAACCGGCCGCTGGCTGACGAAGCTACACGCCGCGTGGGATCCAAAGCGTCCGGACGAGTACGTCATCGGCTGCATGCAGCAGCCACGCCGTATCCAGGTCTTCAAGGCCACGCGGCGGAGCCCCATCCAGGAGCTCAAGAGCGACTACTTCAACTCGGTCCACTCGATCAACGTGTTCCACCCGACGCTGAATCTAATCGCTGGAGGCAACTCGTCTGGGCGAATGTGTCTGTGGCGAGGCGCGAAGGCAGAGTAGAAATGTCGATAGAACGCCAAGGCGATTAGATCAATGTGAATGTGATATAAAGAGCTACAACAAGCCGAAAAGAGCTGGAAACTGGATGCTGGAACGGAACAACAGCGGACATTACTGGGCCTCACGAAGCAGAGACTTCTCATTGAGTCCTGCAGTGCGATCGAGTACGAGATTAGTCCAATGGCACAGTAGATAGACTGGCAGTTGACAACTCTCCACTCACCTTTCTTCTTGGTCTCCAAGTGGCGCTGCTGGACCTTGTCAAAGTGCGCGAGCAGAGCCGTTCGGTCGACGCGCAGCTTGTTGTTGGGCGAGTCAAGCTCCGTAGCAGTGCCAGCGGCTTCGCTGATGTTTATCCGGCCGATCGCCGTCGCCATGCTAGTCACACTGGCGAGGCGGTCGCGCAGAATGCGGAACGCTGGGCTCTGAGGCAGCAGCATGAGCAGTCCATACAAACTCTTGACCAGGTCGAAGTGGTAGTCGGCTTGGACCTCGAGCAGCTGAAGACGCATGTGGATGAAGATCGGCGACTCCAGGAGCTGAACGAGCTTGTCGACTTGCATGAGGAACCCCACAGACGCGTCAATGTTGGCGAACTTGCTGATGAGCTGGCACGACAGCGAGTACGACTGAGCCAGGAGACACAAGCTGAAAACCGCCACCGGGTTGTGGCACCACGACTTGAAGAGCACCTACGACGGACGCAAATACAGATAAAGATGTCAGGGAATGCAGATGAGTTGGACGCCCAGTGATGATCGACCTACCGTGAAGACTTGGACATCATCGTCGGACGCCGAAGGCTGGAAGCACCGCCGCAGAATCTCGCGCAGATTTTCCAGTTCGTTGGCTGTGAGCAAGATGAGGTTGAGGGTCTGCACCATCACAGAGGCGAACTCGCCGTCACTGGCAGGCCCGTGGGTCGCAACTGACGCCGCTGAATCTGCGCCCGCAGTTGGACTCGTGACGCTGACGCTGGGTGGATCAGCAGCCAGGACCTTCGCGAAGATCATGTAGATACTCTTGGAGTCGAGCAGCACACAGAGTTTGCGTACGATGAGGCTTCCACGCGACTCCAGCAAGCGACGGTCGTGGGCAAAGAGCTGCAGGATCGCGTTCATCACGCGCTCGAACTCGACGCGGTTCAGCGAGATGCGCGCCAAGACCTCCAAGTCCAGTAGCACGACGGCGTCCGACACGTCCGACAGCGTCTTAAGCAGCGTCGGAAGCAACGCGCCGATGTGGGACGACAGCTGCTGCGGTGCCTTCTCCAGAAGCATGGAGATCCAGCGCAGCGCCGCCATGCGCGTGGGCACGTGGTCGCTCACGAGCTCGGCGTTGAGCTTGAGCATGAGCGGCGACAAGTTCACGTCTTCTTCCGTGGACTTGACAAGCTGCAGCAGATCGTCGTTCGCGCGCTCGGCGACCTGTCGGATCTCGTGCTCGGCGTCTGAGATGCAGTGCATGATCGCTGCCAGCAAGTCGGCGTAGAACGCCACGAGCTTCTCCTTGCCCAAGTTCACGAACTCGTGGACCCACGTGATGGCCGTGAGGCGATTGAATCGCTCTTTCGAGTTGCATTGGCCCACGAGGATCTCGACCATGCGGCCAAAGTCCACGTGGTCTGTGAGTTTGATTTCTCGCAGAAACTCGGCGAGCGCACTGTCGGCCGCCTGGCGGATCTCGCGGTTGCCGTCGCTGAGCATGTTGAAGAGCCCGTCGAGGAACTCGGGCAGCCAGTCGAGCATGTCGATGTCGGGCACCGAGTCCAGCACCGTGATCCAGCCCACGAGCAGCTGGCGGATGTACGGGTTTGTCATGCGGATGTACTTGTGCAGCAGCGGGATGAACATGTCGACGTCGAAGTACTCGCTCTCGGTCACGATGTCCTTCACCAGTCGGTCCAGCAGGTTGGCGCCGTTCTTGACGTCCACATCGACGTCCGCAAACAGCTTACACAGACCGTCGAAGATCTGATTGAAATACTGCAGGATGTGGCCGCGCGCGACCTTGGCGATGTTGTACAGCGACTCGCACGCGTAGTAGCGCACGCGCGACTCCGGGTCGTCGAAGCAGTGGAGCACGGGCGGCAGCAGCTTGTCGAGATGGAGGTGTGCGTCGTGCATGAGTCCGATGGCCGTCGCCGCCAGTCCGATGAGTCCGCCCTTGCGGTGGTTAGCGTTCGTCGAGCACGCGAAGTCGTTGCCCAGCAGCTCGATGATCGCGACGATGCGCTGGCGACTCGGATTCATGGGCATGTTGCCGCCGTGGTTGTTGGTGTGCAGCTGCTGCTGCATCTCCATGACGTTGGCGTTTTCCTGCAGCTGCTTGATGAGGTTCTCCAGCTCCATGGCGGCGCTCTTGCGCTTGTCGTACGAGCGATCGCCGAGATTGCGCATGAGGTTGGGTGACAGCGGCAGCTGCATCTGGTACTGCGCGTTGGTCGCGTCGCTGCCCATGGCCACGCCCATGACGGCGGCGGCCGCGGCCGTGAAGCCCTGCGCTGGAAGCATGGACGGCGGTGCCTGCGAGTCGCTCATTTCTACAAGTGAGGAGCTCTTCGGCCGCTTCTTCTTCTTCCCGTGTCTGTCGCCGGTTCTTTTATTCAAAGGGAGAACACGAAGCCAAAACCAGAGACGACCTACCTGACTGAAGTGAGGGGTTGGATTCGACTCAGACTCAGAAGAAGACTCATCCGTCCAGTCTGTATCTGAGCGGGATCAGATCCAACAAAAAATCACCAACGCCAAGAAAAAGCTGCGACGTGTGGTAAGGGAGATCTATTGGTGATGACGCGGGCGGATCAATGCGAGCGCCAGTCAAAGACATTGGCGTCCAGTGGCTTGTTGCGTTCGTGGTACGAGCGGCCGGCGATGGCGATGGGCCCGCCGCCATAGCAGAGACCATCTTCGCGGTACAGCACCAGTGCCTGTTGCGGCGTCACGCCTCGCTGCGGCTGGTCGAAGTCGACGCGGAGGAACGTCCCGTGGGCCTCGTCGTCGATCTCCGGGCTCCAATCCTGCAGCTCCGTGGCGTGTCCACGCACCTCACTGCGGCTGACGATGGAGATTGTGCACTGGCCGAGCGTTTGACGGTATCGCACGCGGTAGAAACAGCGCAGTTGGCCGCTCTCGCGTAGCTCCTGAGGAAGTTCGCCAGCGATCCAGTTGAACTGCGTCGTGGACGCAAACAGCTCGTCCGTGAAGAGCGCAGGATGCTTGGTACCAGCAGCTACCATGACCGAGTGGTCGGACTTGCGCTTCCCCACGACGAACCACTTCTCGCTCATGCCTTGCATCTTGGCGCCCTGGCCGACCGTGTACGCCGTGAACCCACTGTGCTGGTGAAGCCGCTCGCCATTGACCGTGTAGAAGAATCCGATTTGCTTCGGAATGTACTGGTGGATGAAGTCCGCGAAGTTGCGCTTGCCGATGAAGCAGATGCCCACGCTGTCCTTCTTGGCGGCAGTCACCAGGCCTCCGTCCGCCGCGATCTGCCGCACGTCAGTCTTGTTTAAATCGCCCAGTGGAAATAGCACGCGCTGGAAAGCGGAGCCAGCGACGTTCGAGAGGAAATAGCTCTGGTCTTTGGAGTCGTCCTTGGCTGCGAAGAGCCGCTGGTTATTGCTGGAGCTGCGCGGATCGGGTCGCAACGCTGCGTAGTGGCCCGTGGCGACGAAGTCGGCTCCAATCGACGCTGCGTAGTCCAGAAACGCCTTAAACTTGATCTCCCGATTACACAAGATGTCTGGGTTTGGCGTCAAGCCTGCCTCGAAGCCTTCCAGCGATGGAGAGAAGACGGAGTTCCAATACGACTGCACCAAGTCGACCTTGCGCGCTTCGATTCCGAGCTGCTTGCAAACGGTCTGAACGTCCTTGTACTCCGCATCATGAGGACACGCGGCGTCTCCGATCTCATCGCTCGCATCCCAGTTCTTCATGTACACACCAGTGACGCGGTAGCCCTGCTTAGTAAGCAGCAGCGCCGTCACGGACGAATCCACTCCGCCTGACATGCCCACAACCACATGCTTGGAGCTATTTGCCTGCAGCTCTTCGGCGGAGGTTTCTGCCGTAACGCTGAGAAAACGCACTAACGCGTATCTGCTGCGCGCGTACGCAGTCGACTGCCGTGTGCGTAGATAGCTACGTAGCCCCACGCGCAGTGCCATGTCCTCTCGTCCTTCGATGCCTTTCTGTTCGATCCAGTGGTGGTCACCAGTGTGATTTGGGCAACAGAGCTCTCTATTGGGGCAAAACCAGGTGGTCCACGCACTTGCGCATCTAAAATGTACCTAATTTGTCGCTAAAACGCAGTTTCAGGCAACTCCTCGCAAAATGGCTTCATCGTAGACCTCACCGGATGAATCCATGTATTCCTCTATGTAGTCTGCTCACTGCCACCACGATCTCCTCATGTGACTCTCTCTCCTACTGAGCCAACGACGCGTCTGCGCTCTGGCCTGGGAAGTCGTTCCAGAAGCCCCAGCAGTTGCCCTTGCAGCTCGCGGAGCCGCACGTGCGGCAGTGGATCGGCCACGGCTGCAGTGCACTCAGCGCCTGCGCGTCCTCAGGGTTGGCAGCGATCACCTCGAGCCGCTTGTCGATCTTGTTGATCTGGTTGCGGATCGTGCGGCGCTTGTTCTTCCAGCCTTTTTCCACGGCGAACTGCTTGTAAATGGCTTCGAGCGACGCCTTGTGCGCGAGCAGCTCCTCACGCGGCAGGTACTGCAGGAACGTCACGTAGCAGTGCTTGAGGTACTGGTGGTCCGTGCAGTGGACTTCACCGTGGCGCGTGTGGAAGCACGAGTCGCACACGAGGACGAGGTCGCGACACACAGAGCAGACCTTGAGACCGCTGAACTCGTCGTGCGGCGCCTTGCACTCGATGCACTGGCCCACGACTTCGCTGTTCTGCGCGCCCATGAGCACACTACACACCACCAACGTCAGTCAACCGCATAGCTGTAGCTTGGAGCCAGCTACCATCCTGTACTCACCGCTTGTCGAACACAAAGTTCTTGCCCTTGAAGAAGCCGCCGTCCTCGTACGCCTCCAGGTACTTGTGGATGCCGCCCTTGAGGTGGTGGACGTCCTCGAGTCCCTTGCTGCGCAGAAAGTTGGACGCCTTCTCACAGCGGATGCCGCCAGTGCAGTACATCAGCACCTTCTTGTTCTTCATCTCGTCCAGACGGTTCTGCAAGAACGCGTAGTACTCGGAGAAGTTCTTGACTTCGGGGTCGACGGCGTTCTCGAAGTGGCCGACCAGAAACTCCTTGTGGGCACGCACGTCCAGCACGACCGTGTTCTCCTTGTCCTGCAGCGCTTGCTGCATGGCCTCGTGGAACTGCTGCGGCGTCAGGTAGCCGCGCTCTTCGTCCGACGCGTTCATGTTTGGGCGATCCACGACGCCGCCCGTCGACACGATCTCGCGCACGTACTTGATGATCAGTTCAATGAACGGCGCCGCGGCGGACGCGTGGAAGCTGTGCTTGAAGTCTTCCGGCTTCATAGCAAACGTCTCGTGCGCGCACAGGAACGCGATGTACTCGTCAATATGCTGCTTGTGTGGGCTGGAGAGCGTCGCGTTGATGCCTTCCTCGCTGATGAGAATGCGGCCGACCAGTCCGAGGCGCTTGCACAAGGCGTCCTGCTCGTGCTTCGCCGCCTCCGGATCGGCAACCTCTGCATACTTGTAGAAGAGGATGACATGGTGGCCGTCGTGTGTCTCTGGTTCGACAAGCATCGCTGGCGGTGACGCCACGGGCGTCGAGGTTTCCTGGACAGTCATATTCGCGTTCGCTTTGCCACTCAATTGGAATGAACGTGTCGATCTGATGGCTACGGTTTGGAGCATCGTGCCCAAAATAACGCGTGACGCACCAAAGACACGCACAAGCGGTGCCCAAAATCGTAAATACCACTCTCATTGCAGTTAGGAACCACAAAAACGACCCAATCAAACAAACACAAAGGCCCAAAATGCAGATCTAAGCTCAACTGTGAGCGAGATGATTCATGCAGGATCGCAAGCACCCCAAAGCACAGAACGACGCACGCCTGCTCTTCTTGCATGATGGATCTCGGATCTCGTTGGTCCTCGCGACTTCTACGAACAGAAGACGATCCAACACTCTGCTTTTGATGTCTGTATGTATTCATATACTGGTCTACCATCTACAATCGCATTCTCTCTCTTCCTACTCCTTCATCGCCTTCGTCGGCTCGAGTCTTCAATCGCCAGTACCAGCTCACTCACTCACTACGACGCTGGTC
>JAADWY010000399.1:0-29348 GCA_023336355.1 Pythium dissotocum
AAGGCATTGATTGAGTACCCAGAAAAAGAAGTCGACGAGGGAATGTACACCAAGAATATTGTGTACAAGAAGATCTTCGAGGGTCCATGAGGCTACACTATATTTGTGCATGTATACATGATAAAACCAAATAAATCTAACGTTTTTCCATGTCCGAAGCTTCTTATTAGCCTGTATTAGTTATGTTTACTACTAATTACACGTATAACCAAAAAAACGAAGCACGAATATTCGAAGACACAAAAATATACAACACCTGAAACAAACACCCATTTCTCCAACCAAACATAAACCAACCGGCCGTAAAGCGGCCGGCGCTCGGCTAGTGGCCCGCTTAAGTATGACGGCGAGGGAACCTCAACTTTGCCCCCAGGAACGCCACGAAATGATCAATAGGTCTCTGCGTAGCGCTCTCCATACGTGGGCATGTGATTGTCTCTATCGCTCGCAATATGGCCAGCTTCGAAGCCTACGCAGCGCTCCAGGAAGCAGTTTTCGTGCACAAACGTACGCAATCACACGAAACATGGCTGTAGTGTTTTCCATCGAACAATCGTGAGGATGATGACCAAGGATTGATCGCAGTCCTTCCGATGCGCTAACCAGGGACGCAGCCAAGTCAGCTTACATAGTCTCACAATTCACGAGCTGCAAGACCAGTGTTTCTTTTTCTCAAAATTGCCAGCAAACCACCGCGTAGCCAACTTTCACTCTCTAACCTATCCTCTTACCTGTACACAGTACCCGGTACTCGGTACTGTACCGGAATCACGAAGTGATAAGAATGGCTCGGTTAAAGACCACACCTCGGTGACAAAGGTCTACGATAGGCATCATCACGGTGCTCCACAAACAGTCAGCTGAACCACGACACTCTCATCGATCGTGACTTTTTGCAGTGGGAGATTTGCTGTGAATGATCGAAGTGCTCTGTGGCGTCCAGACTCAACTTTGTCTGGAGATTCTCGGCGAGCAGGCCTCGATCATCAAGGCGATGGTCGCCGCCGTGGTGTCGTCGATGGACATTGACGCAGAAGAGCCCCACAATCGCATGTGTGCGCGAAGAACAGACGACTCAATTCTCAGAGAGATCACCGACTGGCCGATCACTCGCTGGTTAGAGGTCCACTGATTTTGTATCTCTGAGGCAGGACGGGAAATGCAAACGCAAAGCGACAGAGAACTCTCCCTGTCGGTTTCTGATACAGCGGCCCATCGTCCCACAGTAGTTCAGTAAGCGAAGACTGTACACTGTGTGGTGTCCACTGAAGTCTCCAGTGCCCTCTGCCATACAGGCTCTGCGGCGCAGTCGCGTCTTTCGACAGATACCGATACAGTACAAATCCACAAAGACTTCGAAGCTTGCAGATTGGCAAATGTGTCGAATGGGTATTCTACATCGTGGATATATCTGCGGCCTCACGATGGCTGCTCGGGTGGATGTATCTCGCAGTTTTCGGCGTGTGAATATATCTCACGGTCAGATTCTCACCGTATTGTACAAGCCCACACACTAGTCGCAAGATGCCCCAGTATAGTACAGTGTACTGGAGCATCACTGTACTAGCAGAACAGTACAGTCCTGCTAGTACAGGTAGGGTCCTGGCAGGACCCCCCACCCAGAAGTGCCTTCAAGGAGGGCGACAGTGCCTGACATCGCCCGGATAAATCTCTGTGCACATAAACGAGGGGGCGCTGATACAACTACCCTCATTTTAGTGTCATCTCGAAGAGCGACGAAGAGCTGTATCAGTGCAAATATCAGGATAGTGAGCTGTGGCAATGTCTGTAAACAAAGGGGAGGGCTAGGCCTCTCAACTCACTCTTCACCCTGGCCCGGCTTTGTGCGTCTAGCCACGTGCGTCAGTGCGCCCCGAGATCGCGCGATCCCCAGGAGCTCAGCTCAACTCAAATCGAGTTGAGTTACTCAACTTCGAAGTATAATACACGCCACATGTCCCTCTTCGCACGATGAGCCGCACTCGAGTGCATTGCCTCAATCAGAGACAGCGGATCAGCGGCACTGGATCTTTGGCCTTCGTACTACTGCAGCCACGATAAGGAGGAAGGGACAGTGGGAACGAGCTCTTGCAGTGCAAAGCCACGTGGGTTTTCACCAAGACGTCGTGCGCCTCGCACTGCCAGTTCATTGGTCGCGGCCCAGAGCTGACCGATCCCGCGGGCCATTGCTGTGGTCTGTCCTGTAGCCAGTGCTCGTCGCCCTCACGCACCACCAACACATCGAGCATTCGTAGATTTCCTTCACCCGGACCACTACCCCAGTAGAGTACAAGGCAGCTATGGAGATCCACTACGAGTCGGCCGACGGCCTGCTGGCCAACGGCTCGCTGGCGTTCCACGACCATGTCGCGACCAAGATCGAAACGGCCATGGGCCGCGCGCTGCCGCAGATGGAAGTGCGGTTCAAAGATCTGTTGCTCGCGGCCGACTTCACGGTCTCCGCTTCGGCCGACGACTCAAAGGCCGAGCTGCCGACGATCGCCAACCACCTCAAGAAGAGCTTCGCTTGCGGCGGCAAGACCGTCGTACGCAAGCCAATCCTCAAGAACATCAGCGGCGTGTTCACACCCGGCAGCCTCACGCTCGTGCTGGGCCAGCCAGGGTCGGGCAAGTCGTCGCTGCTCAAGCTGCTCAGCGGCCGCTTCCCCATGGCCAAGAACATCGCACTGGACGGCGAGATCACGTTCAACGGCACACCAGCCAACAAGCTGAGCAAGCAGCTGCCTCAGCTGGTGAGCTACGTCACGCAGCACGACAAGCACTTCCCCACGCTCACAGTAAAGGAGACGCTCGAGTTCGCGCACAAGTTCAGCGGCGGCGCGCTGTCCGCTGAGGCTGAGAAGCACTTTTGCAACGGCACGCCTGAGGAGAACGAGGCGGCACTGGCGGCTGCGAGAGCCATGTACGCGCACTTTCCTGATGTCGTGACGCAGCAGCTCGGCCTGCAGCACTGTCAAGACACGATCGTGGGCAACGCCATGCTGCGCGGCATCTCGGGCGGCGAGAAGAAGCGCGTGACCACGGGCGAGATGGAATTCGGCTCCAAGTACGTGACGCTCATGGACGAGATCTCGACGGGACTGGACAGCGCCGCCACCTTCGACATCATCAAGACGCAGCGCAGCATCGCCAAGACGCTGCACAAGACCGTGGTGATCTCGTTGCTGCAGCCGTCGCCCGAGGTCTTCGCGCTCTTCGACAACGTCATGATCCTCAACGACGGCTACGTGCTGTACTTCGGCCCGCGTGAGGACGTGCAGCCGTACTTCGCGCAGCTTGGCTTCGTGTGTCCGCCACGTCGCGACGTCGCCGACTTCCTCGTGGACCTCGGCACCGACATGCAGCACAAGTACGAAGTGGACACCGCGATGGAGACGCGTCACCACCCCCGTCAGCCAGAGGAGTTCGCCGCTATCTTCGAGCAGTCGCAGGCCCACGCCAAGATGCTCGACGTGCTCCACAGCGACCACGACCCCGCGTTGCTCAACGACGTCGTGCATCACGTGGAGCCTGTGCCTGAATTCCACCAGTCGTTCTGGGAGAGCACGTCCACATTGATGCGCCGTCAGTTCCTCGTGACCGTCCGCAACAAGGCGTTCCTCAAGGGCAAGCTCATGCTCGTGACCATCATGGCGCTGCTGTACGGCTCCACGTTCTACCAGTTCGACTTCAAGGACATCCAGGTGGCCATGGGCATCATCTTCTTCGCCGTGCTGTACCTGGCGCTGGGCCAGACACCCATGCTGCCCATCTACTTTGAGGCTCGTGAAGTGTTCTACAAGCAGCGCCGTGCCAACTTCTACCGCACGTCGTCGTACGTGCTGTCCATGTCGGCCAGCCAGATCCCGCTCACGCTCGTCGAGACGCTCGTGTTCGGCTCCATCGTCTACTGGATGTGCGGCTTCGTGCCAACGTTCCAGGCCTTCGCGGTCTTCGAGGTGCTCATGTTCCTCACCACACTGGCGTTCACGGCCTTCTACTTCCTGCTCTCGTGTCTCACTGCTGAAGTCCACGTGGCCAAGCCCATTGCACTCTGCTCGCTTCTGATCTGCATCCTGTTCTCAGGCTTCGTGCTTCCCCGCAAGCAGATCCCCAGCTACTTCATCTGGGTCTACTGGCTTGACCCGATCTCTTGGGGTGTGCGCTCCATCGCCGTCTCGCAGTACCGTAGTGCAATGTACGACGTGGATATTTACCACAACGTCAACTACAAGACCGAGTTCAATCGTACGATGGGCGAGTTCTACTTGGACTACTTCGACATCCAGACCGACAAGATGTGGGTCGTGTACGGTGTCATCTACACCATCGTCGTGTACGTGATCTGCATGGTGCTGGCGTGTCGAGTGCTGGAGAACAAGCGCTTTGAGGCTCCAGAGCACGTCGTGTTGCCTAAGCAGGAAGTCGTCGACGCTGCCTCAGCTGACAACGAGGCGGTTTACGCGCTGGTCGCGACGCCCAAGAGCTCCAGCAAGACCGGGCTCAGTGCCAGCGGTGACGCTGTGGAGATGGCGATCCAGGTTGCTCGACGCGAGCGCCACGTGGAGCCAGTGACGGTGGCATTCCTGGACTTGTGGTACAGCGTGCCAGTGCCGGGCAAGAAAGGCGAGTTCATCGACCTGCTCAAGGGTATCTCAGGCTTTGCGCTGCCTGGTAAGATGACGGCGCTGATGGGTTCATCAGGTGCCGGCAAGACCACGCTCATGGACGTGATTGCCAAGCGCAAGACGGGCGGCAAGATGCGCGGCACGATCTTGCTCAACGGCCACGAGGCCACGGATCTGTCGGTGCGTCGCGCCACGGGCTATTGCGAGCAGATGGACATCCACGTGGAGACGGCGACGATTCGCGAGGCGCTCGCGTTCAGCGCCTTCTTGCGTCAGGGTGCCGACGTCTCGGACGACGCCAAACTCGACTCAGTACAGGAGTGTCTGGAGCTGCTGGATCTCGAGCCCATCGCCGACCGGATCGTGCGTGGCTGCAGCGTTGAGCAGCTCAAGCGCCTGACGATCGGAGTGGAGCTGGCGGCGCAGCCCAGCGTGTTGTTTCTGGACGAGCCAACGAGTGGTCTGGACGCACGATCGGCCAAGGCCATCATGGACGGCGTCCGCAAGGTCGCTGATACGGGCCGCACGGTGCTGTGCACGATCCACCAGCCATCGACCGAGGTGTTCATGCACTTTGACAGTCTGCTGCTGCTCAAGCGTGGTGGCGACACTGTGTACTTCGGTGATCTGGGCCACAAGGCTTCCAACCTGATCAGCTACTTCGACGCTCTTCCCGACGTTCCGAAGATCGAAGAAGGCTACAACCCAGCCACGTGGATGCTCGAGGTTATCGGCGCTGGTGTCGAGAGTGGCGACCAGCCGACGACGACCGACTTCGTTGCTGCGTTCAACAGTAGCGAGCTGAGAACGGAACTCGACCGCGACTTGAACCGCGAGGGCGTCGCGATGCCGTCGCCTGACTCATCGGCGCTGACTTTCGAGACCAAGCGTGCTGCGACTGAGCTCACGCAGGCCAAGTTCGTGATCCAGCGCTTCATGCGCATGTACTGGCGCACACCAGCCTACAACTGGTCACGAGTCGTCGTCAACATCTTCTTGGGTCTGCTCTTCGGCTCCGTGTTCTTCGACTCCAAATTCGAGTCGTACCAGGGCATCAACGGCGGCTTGGGCTTGGTTTTCATGACCACGGGCTTCCTCGGCATCGTCGCACAGACCTCGATGATCCCCTTTGCCTCAGAAGCTAGAGCGAGTTTCTACCGCGAGCGCGCGGCGCAGACCTACAGCTCGTTCTGGTACTTCGTGGGCTTCACACTCGCCGAGATCCCGTACATTCTCTTCTCGGTGCTGCTGTACTCCGTCATCTTCTACCCAATGGCCGGCTTCACAGGCCTCGACCGACTGCTGGTCTTCTGGCTTTACACATCACTGCACGTACTCGTGATGGTGTACATCGGCCAGTTCCTGTCGTTCGCGCTGCCCAGCGTGGAGGTCGCGGCGCTGATCGGCGTGCTCTTCAGCTCCATCTTCGTGTTGTTCATGGGCTTCACACCACCGGCCTCAGCGATTCCACAGGGATACAAGTGGCTCTTCGCGATCACCCCCCCACGTTACACGTTCGTGTTGCTGTCGGCGTTCCTTCTGGGCGACTGCAGCGAGCCTGGCCAGGTCGGATGCCAAGTGATCTCGAACGTGCCCAACAGCCCGCCAATGACCGTGAAGCAGTACTTGGACGCCGTGTTCGAGATCCGTTATGAGGAAATCGAATACCACGTGTCCATGATCCTCGTCTCGCTGGTTGTCGTGCGTACGCTCGCATTGCTCTCGCTGCGCTTCATCAACCACGAGAAGCGATAGATGTTCCATGGAAGGCTTAGCCAATAAATATATTGTGTGTCACCTTCTCGAAAACTTCCACCAATTAATTATTGCACCGACTGAACCAATCAGACCTGCCGAATCATTCGATCTTCAAGGGTCGCCGATTGATACCAGCGACCGTCGTTCCATTCGAAGATCTTCTACGCCATTTTGCGACTCATCCAAACCTAAATGACGGTGCTCTCGCTGCTACTGGAAGCTAGCGGTCTTCTCGGCTTCACGTGGTGGCTGCTGGCGCGCTACCGCGACCCGCACGTGTCGCGGGCGGGGCTCGTGGCCGTGTTTCTAAGCTGGTCGCTGGGCTTCCTGGGTCTGCTGCTACTCCCCATCGACATGGCGCGCCACGCCAAGACACTCTCGCCCTCCGGCCACGACGAAGACGAAGACCACGAGCTCACCCATGACGACGACGGCGACGACGCGGACATCTCCAGTTTCCTGCGCGTGTGGCAGACGCTTTACTGGCTCACATTCGCGCTGAGCTGGCTCGTGCTGCCGCTGCTGGTCGAGTTCGCGCAGAACGGCGAGTTCCGGTTCGAGAGGCGGCTCGTGAACTCGCTGCGGCGCATGGTACTACATTGGACGATTGTCGTGGCTGTGGTGGCCGCTGTGACGATCTATCTGCTGTTCTTCGGCTACTTCACAGGCCGTGGACTCGTCGGCCTCGCGATGGCGGGCGCTAACACCTACGGGCTCGTGTGGCTCATCATTCTTCTGGGCTACGGACTCGTGGACATCCCGCGGTCACTGTGGACGCTGCGCCATCCCGAGCGACGCCTACGGTCGCTCTATTTCTACGCAGCGCAAGTCTACAACGAGCGTATGGAGGCGGTCTTCCTGTACCAAGACGTGCTGCAGGACGTGCGCAGTGCATACGACCGCATGCTTCACGCCGAAGGCGCGTCCATCATCCTCACGAGTGACATGCAGGAGATCAAGGCCGGACTGTCAGTGGTGATGGCACTAGTAGATGCGGACGATCAGAGTGATAGAGAAGCCGGCAAGAAGACGAAGCCAACGCCCACTGTCGCAACTGCATCCGCCACATCGTCCACGACCAAGATGCGCGCCATCACAAGTCCCATGCTCTCGACGTCGACGATGCGGTCGCCTCCGCCCACGTACAGCGAAGTCGTGGAGCTGCATCGCCGCGTGAAGGCCACGCAGGCGGACCTTCGCGGCACGGAGCAGGCCTGGCATGAGCTGTGTCTGCGCGCCGACGCGCTGCAGCAGCGCATCTCGAGCTCCGGCGTCGCACTGCCGCCTTCCGGCATCTACTCGACCGTCGACGTGCTCGCTCAGATGCGCACGTTCGCTGCCGCAACGCTCACGCAGACCAAGAGGCTGCTGCTGCCACCACTGTGGGCGTGTGGCGCGCTGCTGACGGCGCTGTGCTCACTGAGCATCCTCTGGGGTGAGCTCACTATGGGCTGGAGCGACCATTTCTCGCTGGTGCACGTGCTGTCGCTGCTGGGACTCACGGAGCCCAGCGCGCTGGAGATGCTGGCGTTCGCGCTGCTGCTGTACATGGTGCTGTGCGCGTACTCGTCGCTGTTTCGCCTGCGGTCGTTCGGACGCTTCGCACTGCGCGGCCACCGCAACTCGAGCGAGACAGCGCTGCTCAAGACGTCCATCCACCAGTGCCGTCTGCAGTTCGCGCTGGGCTACAACTTCCTGCTGCTGCTCCACGCGCCGGCGCTGACGGAAGGCACGGCATTCCATCGTCTCTGGAGCCACATGCAGGTGGTGCGCGTGCTGGGCCGCGACTTCTCCGTGTACGCGCCCGTGCTCATGGTCGCACTGGTCGTGTGCACGGCCGGCAATGTGTACGCGCGCGTGATGAAGTCGGTGATTGGCATGGAGCAGTACGAGCAGCTCGTGCCCGGCCACGCGGAGCACGAGGCGCAGATCGCCAAAGGTGAGAAGCTCACGCTCAAGGGGCTGGACAAACTGCATCGCGAGCAGGCCAAGGCCGCCAAACAGCAGCAGCAGCAGTACTCAACCGAGAAGGAGACCCAGTGGCGCGGCCGCGGCTTCAAGGCACCGCAGGAGATGGCGGCGTCGCTGCTGGACAGCCACGACGGCGAGCGCGACCACTACGCCGATGACCACGCTGTCGCATAGGCTCGTAATGTTACAACGCAATCCCTGTCCCATTCCCACGCCTCCTTATCTAAGTAGTTGCGTCTCTTCTCCATTGTGCTCTCTCTCTCTCTCTCTCTTTCGCATCTGGGTGCTAGAGGGGGATTCCGATCACCAGGTGGCAGACGCGCCATCCGGACGAACCCACATCAGGCGCTGTCCCTCGGGCAGCTCACTTCACTAGTCAGACTCCCAGTTCATCACGAGAAGCATCAAAGATGGCGCGTGACATGGAAGCCTATCGCGCGTCGCTGGACTCGCCGTCGGAGGAGTTCCCGTCGGCGCGGCGGCGGCGCCAGCGCGGACCGCGTCCGTGGTCGAAGCGTCTACTGTCCATCTTCTCACGTACGTGGTCGTAGCGCGCCAGAGTGGCTCGCACTGTGGGTTTCTCACTCTATGTGTCCATTTTCATCAGTGTTGTTTCTCATTAGCGTCGTCGTCGCCGTCGTGTTGGTGATCCAAAAGTCGGGAAACAAAGACAACAGTGTTGGCGGAAATACCAACAATGGTGGAAACGCCAACAATTCGACTTCCAACAATTCAACCTCCGACAATTCAAGTTTCAACAGCCAGCCTACCAACCAAACCCAGAACACTCCCGCGCAGAATTCCAGTTCCAGTTCCAGTTCCAGCGCCTGCGCCGAGAGACGCCCTCCCGCCCACAAGCGCACAGTCGTGTTCTGGCAGAGCGAAGTCGCCGGTTGCGAGAAGGTATGTTCGCCAGAACTGTTCTGCATGTTGCACGAACGTTGGCCACTCACGAATGTCGCGCGAATGTGTTCGTTGCCGTTTGTGTAGGTGCCTGTGGGTGTCACGCACGTCGTGTTCGGCTTCGCGCTCGTCGACGGGCCGTCTGGCCGCGTAGACGCCACGTTCCAGAACACGGACGACGAGATCGTTCGCTGCGTGAAGGCGCTCAGAGCGTACGGTGTTTGATGTCCGTAACACTCGACGAGAGTGCAAACATGAACTGACGGTGTTTGTTGGTTTGGATCAGGAACTGCATCGCGTCGCTCGGAAGCATCGGCGGCTCGACGAACAACGACGCGATCGCCAACGTCACGAACGCCGACGCATTCGCGGCGTCAGCAGTCGCTCTCGTGCAAAAGTTCGGTTTTGATGGCGTGGATATCGACGACGAGACCGTCGGATCGGCTTTCAACGCGTCGCGTGTGGTCGCGGTCGTGAAGGCGACGCGAAAGGCTCTGGATGCCAAGGACGAGGCACTGCTGCTCACCTACGACGGATACTTCAACGAAGGCGAGCCGTCGTTCTGTACGAGCGCGGCCTACGCGTCGTACACGCGCTGCTTCCCCACGGAGCTGCTCGCGACGGTCGACTGGGTCAACATCATGGCGTACAACGTCGCCCAGGACAACGCGACTGCCGCTGGGATCTATGCAAATGCCCTCAACTCCACCTTCGCTGAGTGGAAGACCGAGCTCAACGGCGACTTCACGAAGGCGACGATCGGCGTGTGCGTGGACCAGTCGTGTGCGTACGGGCCGGGTCCTAGCACTGCCGTCATTGCGTCGTGGAATGCCTACGCGCGTGTGGCTGGCGTCGGTGGAGGCATGATGGTGTATGCGGCGTCGGGTGAAGTCGCAGAGGACTTCGCTGTGACGCGGAGCGTGCTGTCTTAGGTTAACGTCGTCGACACCACAGTGACTCTTGATTTTGCATTTGATAACTAATAGACGCTACCTATTCGATCGCACAGATCGCGCAGACCGTAAGCTGGACCACCCCGTGCGATCGCTGTGGATTGTCTGAGACTGATCGCCGCCGATTCCATCGAGAATTGTACTTGTGAGCGATGGAACTGATGTTGCACTCACTCGACCATTCCGGAAGAACCGAGGCTTTCGGTCGGCAAACAGGTCCAATGCGAGTGCTAGGAGGATCGCGCCGGCCAAGAGGATAAGTGTTGCGAGCGCCATCTCCTGGTGTTGCTCCTGTTGTGTCCACGTCTTGACGAGCTCTGTTTGTATCGGACGGCACCAGTCTTGCTGTAGACTCGGCTGATCGATAGTGACGCATGGGATGATAAACGATGGGATATGGGGGCATGATGTAGCAGGAACCTCGATGGAGGCCGAGTGGATAGCGTACTGGCGGCTGGCCGAGTTGTCGGAATTGGGCTGCTGCTGAAGCCACAGATTCGGAATTCGGTCGCGCTCGCTTGCACTGATGTTGCCAATCGCCCACGCGGTGGACGAGGACGCTACTGGTACTGGCATCGCATCGACAGCCCCTGACGGAATCGCACAACGACTGAGTGCCTTCAAGTCAGCATCAGTCGAACTTGACGTGTTGGATCCAGCGAAGCAGTCGCCTGCTCGATACGAGAGGATCCTGTCGCCACTGGTGATGTTCAAGGCGGAACAGTCGCGTACGGGGCAGCCCGTGGTTTCAAAGTACCCGCGGTCCAGAGCGAGATCGCT
Organism: Pythium dissotocum; assembly: GCA_023336355.1. NCBI lineage: Eukaryota > Oomycota > Peronosporomycetes > Pythiales > Pythiaceae > Pythium > Pythium dissotocum. Next base: position 10,994 of record JAADWY010000399.1, read on the forward strand.
CATACGAAGGCCACACTTCACGTAAACGGGCACGACATTCACAGCGATGCTACTGCCTGCGTTTTGAACGAGAACGTAGCCTGAGTCCCATAACAGTGCGCGCTGAAGCATGCCGGTCAAACTCTCGAATTTCAGATGAACGCCTTCTAAACGCGCTTGGATATCCACCGGAAGCCTTGACATCAACTCGAGTCGTGGGAGCGTACCCCCAGAGGCTCGAAACGCGTAGAAGACAGAAGCAAAGTCTGATGACAGGCATGCGTCGCCACTTTCCGTGAACGTGACGTTCACAGAAGATCCGATCGCCGCAACGGCACGATCCAGAATCGGCGACTGTGCTGGAGTACTCATAGGCTGATTCGCTGGCATTCCTAAAGGCGAGCTGCTGTCACCGTAGCTGTTTAGATCACGCTTAGAGACCTCTTCATACTGCTGAAGCCATGTCACAAGGATCGGATCTCGTTCTGGAAGACACAGAGCCTGCATCAGCTCTGGATTTGTGGTGCAAGGAATCATCGTTCCCTGGTCGTGAGACGCTTGACCAGAGGTCGATAGATCGACGAGATGAGGCAAGAGCGACTCGTCGTCGAACGTTAGCCACGCTAGCATGGACTCGTCATTCACGCCTTCTACAGGAGTTGAGATCGCACAGGTCGGGAGAGGAAACGTCGAGTGGTCGAGTGCGATGGCCAACGAGAGTCCGCACTGCACGCGGACGGCGACTGTGATGCCGTTGGCTGTCATGATGTATCCAGAATCCCACAGAAGCGCCAGCTGCAGCGTTCGTGGGAGCTTCTCGAAGACGAGACCTCGAGGAGCAAGCACTGCTGCGACTTCCGGCGGTGGGGTCGCGTCATTGCCAACGGGGACCGGCGACCATTCTTCATCGTTGCCGCCTTCGCGGTACAATCCATACAGCGTCTCCACGACATTCGTCGCTAGAGCGGACGCCATGTTGAGCTCACTGCGAGCCTCCCGGTTCAGTAGCCTTTCGCTTCGTTCGCCGCTGGTATCGCTGGTCGTGGATCGCCTATTTTCGTGGACGTGGCAGAGGCTCCAGTGCCACTCGCTCCAAATAGACGGGTGGAAAGCTAGCTTGGACATCAACCACGGTGTTGAATCCCATAGCGGCGTTTAACTGCCTCAATCATGTGCAGACTGTGACGCCAGTCCAGTCTCTCTCAGTTGAGGGCAGCGGCATAAGTGTAGCCATTTGTCAAACGGCGCGGTTACACACGTCGCAGATTGTATAGTAGTTCGTCCATGTGAGTTCGGCAGGTTTCCATGGCCTGATCGCCCCGCCCCGCACTGCACAGTACACCCACGCCAGTGCTCATACTTGATCCCATGGCGTCTTTGTGGCTGCAGCTTCCTCCTGCGTGGCGTCCGCACGTGGGCGAAAGTGCCCCATCGCGACGATCAGCGTGCATTTTTCCAACGGCTCCGCACGGGCGACAGGGTGAGTGACTTGAACTTGCGAATTTTCATCCAATCAGCAGGCGTGCATCTCGTTTTTCCTGTCTAGGTTTTTCGTGTGGTAAGGTTTTTATCTGGCCCATGCATCAATTTTTCCAACAAAAGCCTGGAGCAGCTGGTCGCTCGTGTGTATTTGTTGGCGGAACTTCCAACAAAACGTTAACAAGTGCGGTCGCCAACGCCAACAAGTGCAATTAGCATCATGGCGTCGACAGCAACGGCAACAACAATGGACGGCTCTGCGACTCCTCCGCTGGGCGCTCGCGTGAGCGACGTCACGGACGTGCTGCAGCCGCCGTCGTCTAGCGCGCGCGCGCCCAAGTTCCGGCTCGAGTTCACGCACGACGTCCGCGCGAAGGAGATGCGCTGGGTGCTGTTCACGTCGGCCAAGCGCGGCGCCGTGGGCAAGTTGATCTTCACGCTGGAGCGCGACGGCGAAAGCGCGCACGTCAAGAGCATCGCCATCAACAAGGAGTGTCGCGGGCTCGGACTCGCGCGCGTGCTGTATCTGGCATGTCTGTCGACGCTGCACGAGCTCAAAGTGGGCGAGCTGTGTCTCGAGGCCGAAGAAGACACGCGTCGCCACGGCAAACTGGTCGGCATGTACGAGGCCTGGGGCTTTAAGACGGTGGCCGACGCCAAGGTGCTGTTCCTGTACAACCAGAACGACTGCTTCCGCAAGGTGCCCATGTCGCTGAGCTGCAGCGCGCGCGACTTCTTCCCAGCGCCGCCGCGACGCGAGACGTGGTTCTGCATGCTCACGCTCACCACGACCAGCGGCGCGTGTCTGGTCGCGTCGGAGAACGGTGCTATTGAGGCGCGCGGTGTGGCTGTAGGATCACCTAGTAAGAAGAAGTCGTCGTCGTCGTCAGGGAAGAAGGACGACGCTGTGTGGCAGACGCTGCTGGGCGCGAACGGCGAGATCTTCCTGCGCTCCGTACATGGCAAGTTCCTGTGCGTGGAGGACAGCGGCCAGGTGCTGGCGGACCGGCCGTGGAACTCGACGTGGGAGACGTTCCAGGTCGTGCCGTTCCACGCCGAGCACGACGCTGAGGACGAGCTGGAGGCCGCGGCGCAGTCGGCGATCGACGTGGCGGTGGAGGAAGCGGCGGCCGTCGTGGCGGCCACGCAGCAGGCGCCTGTGAAGACGCGAGGCGGCGTGGCGCTCAAGGACTTCCACGGCAGCTACCTGTGCATCGACGAGACGACGCAGAAGGTGATGTCGTCACGCAAGCCTGTGCCTTGGGACGGCGGCAGCGACATCCAGTCGCTGGTCTGCAACAAGAGCGACCTCACGCCGCTCTACGTCAAGCTGCTACGCAAATACGAGACGGCGGACTTCGTCGCGAAGCAGACCGCCAAGTACGGCGCGTTCACGAACGCCACCATGTCCATCGCCGACGCGTACCAGGGGCTGATGGTGCTGACGGGAGACAGCGAGGCCCCGTCCCACAGTTGGCTCCTGCACCACGTGCTGGCAACGGCCGAGGCTGCGCGCGAGGACGGTCACCCGGACTGGCTCCAGCTCATGCTCTTCCTGTACGTTATCTTGTGGGGTCTTTTGGTGGAGAGATCACTGATGGTTGCTCTATTGTCTGTAGGCGTGGTCTCGGTATGCTGTTTCTACTCTGGGCGGACGACGAGAACGCGATGCTGCGCTCGATCTCGGCTCAGGAGTGGATGGTATCGGCGTCCACGTGGGTCGTGGGCCAGTCCATCCCAAACCGCATCGAGTTTCCAGAACTCAACGCTCTCAACGCTGATCACAACAAGGCTACAGCCGACACAGTGGCTCCACCCAGCAGCCTGGACGACGCCGTGCTGCCCTGGACACCGGACGAGTACCTCTTCCGTGTGCTGGAGCACAACAAGGCGAGCCTTCCACAGGAGGCGCTGCAGGCCGTTCGTTTGTGGTCACTGCGGCTCTGGTACAAGCACAACTGCTACGACCACCTCTTTGCATCACCACAGGACGCGGAAACCAAGGAGTGGCTGCTCACGATCACAAACTATGCGACAGCACCAAAGGAGAAGATGAAGGCCGTGGAGCCTGAGCGACTCATGCCTTACTACCTGGAGCTCGCACAGAAGTACCTGCCCGCTGAGCTGCAGTGGTGAGTCAGTACGTAGCCGCTCGCGTGTTTTATTATGGAGTGTCGTGGCCAGCCTCAGTCGGGCCGCGTGAGCTCTGGTATTATGGATTATTGCATATCGGCGTGTGTTGGTTCTGTTTCTACGATTACGCGCATGGGATGCTTGGCCATCGCTGTCACAGCCTGACGCATTCGCTGCTCAACGAGCGTCGGCTGCTCCTGAGCCCATCGCCGTTCGTCTGTCAGCGACTCTTTCTTGGGACTCGGCGACTGCCGTTTGCGTGGACTCCGCGATGATCTTCGTCGACTCGGACTTCTGCCTGGAGATGTCGCCGCTGACGTCGACGCTGCCAGCAGCCGCATAAGCTCCACTTTCATACGCAGACGCTTCCGCACGGTCTTGTTGTGGACACTCTTCTGCTGCTGCGCCTCTAGCACCGTGCGTTTGGTCTCGTAGTTGACGATCCACTTGACGACCTGCTCCACGTTCTGCGGCGTCGGCGTCGGGTACGAGCTGAAGCCGCCGGCCACGCGCTTGGGCGGCAACACGCCGCTGTCCCCCACGTCCGTGAGCTTGCGCGTGACGAAGCCCCACTGGAACTTCATCTCGTCACTGGAAGCCTGAGCTTCTTCGTACAGAGCCTGTAAATGGCGGTTCTTGGCCTCTAGGTCTTTGATCTCGCGCTGCATTTGCTGTATCTGCCGGGTCTGCGTGAGCTCCTGGGTCTCCAGCTCTCGTATCTTGCAGGCTGCGTCAGTCTCGAAGCTTTGGAGCTGCTCGCTTCGCTGCTGCAGTAGCTCTTGGATGCGCTCATGGGCGACAGCGACGTCCTGCTGCGTCCTCTCAGTCTGCTCGATCGAAATCACGAGCTGAGTCTCCACACTGAGCTTCTGCTGGGTCTCTTCCTTAGTCTTGGTCTGCTGGAGTGTCAGATCAGCACGCAGCCTCATGACTTCCGTCTCCAGTCCGCGGATCTGCGTGTACATATGCAGCGTTTGGTTCACTGCGTGGCGGCAGCGCGACTCGGCGTCGGCGTGACGCTCACTCATCTCTTGGTACTTGGCCAGCGTCCCACGCAGCAGCGTCTGGCTCTGCAGTAACTCACGCGCCAGGTCGACTTCCACAGGCGCTCGGCATTCGCGACAGACGCGGAAATGGGCTGAGTGGCGTGTGGTGTTCGCACGAGTGCTGTCTGTCTTGGGGATGCGTCTGGATGCCTGGACACGAGACGAGAGACGCTGACTCGAATCAATTCGGTGTCCAAACCACTGCACACTGTGGACGCACGTGAGCACCACACAGTCGCGCGTAACACACACAAACTCCAATGTCATTGCGTCCACTCGAAGCCTTGCTGTCGACTTCAGGTGCGCGAGCAGAGCGTGGCACTGGCTCTCGATTCTTGGCACGTGCAATGCCAAGGCGACTTCAGCTTTGACTCTGCGCTCAGCAACCTCTTGATCTTCATCTATGTCTTCTTGTCTACACTGCTGTAGCGGAGGAAGCTGAACTTCATGGGACAAAGAGCCGCTTCTTGCATCCACTCGCGTGATGATCACCATTTGCTCGTCATCTGCGTGGCCTTCCTGGAACATTGCGTTGCTGAACTTGTGTGACGCCCTCACAGCCGCCTGCACCACGAAGCAGCCTCCTGGATACACGCGCGGGATGGACACGTCGGGCTCCGTCGCCGTCATGGAGCGTTCACGCGCGCACAGTGAGCGGATCGTCGTATCCAGAGCCATCTCGTCGAGCTTCAAGGCCTCCGCCTCCGTGTACAGCACTGCCACTGTCTCACTCTCGCATAAGTTTGGTGGTATCATGCGCTTGGCCAGATCTTGGAGATGTGCCTCAAACCGCAACAGACTGAGCTTCATGAAGTCGCAGCTTCGGATCTCCACGTCATCTGACAGCCTAACGTCCTTCGCCTTCAGTTTGATCTCGGTCTTTATCTTTTTCTGCAGTGGCTGCGTCGACAGCCACGCCACCAGCACGCCTTCATCGTCGAACACTGCAGTGTCAGGGATCCAAACACCGCGTACGTCAGTTAGATGAGAGAAGAGCCAATGTGTTGCAGCTCGCCTGCTCACGAGGCTCTGGGCCACAGCATCGTCGTCCGCTGCGAGACTTCCTGCGTGGGCGACTGGGTCCGCACTTGCTGTCATGCTTCCTTGAGCGGCGATACCTGCAGTCTCTCGTAGTCGCCCACTCATCCACCACATTTCCTGAAAATAGCTCACCCATTTCAGTCTCACGGCGCGTGGTACTCGCCGCGTCTTGTGACAGGCACCCGCGCCTTCCACATTGCTTCGGACTCTGCTTGTTGGCCTTCTTCGTTATACCGCCTTTGGTCTGTGGCTTGGGCAGCTACAGCCGCGCTTCGTGGACTGAGGTTCGCGATGTTGAGCAGTGCTTGGCGGTTGCCGCGTGGTGGACTGGGCAGCAGACTCAGTGCGGACGTGGCGCTGAATGCCGTCGGACTGGTGGCAGTTGAAGCCGACGATGTACAGTCAAATGAGACCATGGGACCAAGTGAAATGACTGGGCGACTGGCTGGTGAAGACATCGATGGACTGCCGACAGAGCCTCGGAACGTACTGCGCCACCCCCACTTACTCAAGGCCGACGACTCGCGACTGGCAGTTCCTGTGGCTGGCACAGAGCTCATATCTCGTGACTCGTTAGACTTCACCGAGGATTTTGGAGACACAGGCTCAGAGTGGCCATCGACGGATGGGAAGAGCGTCCAGTGGGGACGGGCCATCGAGCGTTTGTCCTTGAGATGGCGAGCCAAGTGCGAGTTGGGCTGGCTCGCCGTCGCAGCAGTCGCAGTCGTGGCTTGCGACAAAGCGAGCGAGTCGCCAGTCAGTGGTATGCTCGTGAATAGCTGCTGCCAGGGCTTGTCGACGTGGTAGTGTGCTGGTGGAGCGAGCCCGTCTTTCGGCTGCTGCTGGTGCTTCGCAGCCATCTTCTCGTTCCACTGGTGGCGCTCGATCAGCACGTTGCGGATGCTGAGCAGGCTATGCGGACTCAGGCGTCGCCAGCCTCGTTCCGACAGCTCCAGCACCACCACGCGCGTCGTGCTCATGTACACAGCAGCCCCTAGATCCCACTGCTTCACTGGTGATATCAGCGCAGACGCGCCATTAGTAGAAGTGGGGGACGTGGAGCCTCCAGACGCCCCTACCGCAGCCGTCGGGTTCACTGTGGCGATCGCCACTCCGAAAAACTCCTGCGCGCCGATCGTCGCCACGCGCACGAGCACCGACTTGGTCGGCGTCCCTACTGCTGGACTCGTCGAGGACGAAGCCGAAGCCGAAGCCGCCGAGACGCGGATCCTCATGAACACGCCGATCTCTCCTTCCTTGACGATGTACAGCGACCGCTGGTGGGACGGCTCCTGCAGAAACAAGTGCCGTGCCTCGTGCATGACCTCCTGCAGGTCGTGAGCCACGCGGATGCACTGGCCGAAGTCGCAGCCCTTGAAGAAGCTTAGTCGTGACAGGAACTCGGCGCGCTTGACCATGACCTGCTGGATGTTGACGCCGGGCAGCGCCGTCTGCACGTGCTGCAAGTGGTCGCGGTCGAACACGAGCAGGTCGGTGTCGCACGCCGCCATGGTCGTCGCCGACCGCTGCAGACGCGTGACCAGACTCAGCTCGCCGAACGAGTCGCCGGCCGAGAGCGTCGCGATCACCTCGTAGTGTTTGATGGTGCTGCCGGCCGTGGTCACGTCTTCGTTCACGATGTTGATCTTGCCGCGCAGGATCAGGAACGCGCGGCTCTCGATCTTTCCCTGGCGGAACAGATATGTGTCCTTGGAGATGTTGGCGAACGTCACGACCTTGGCGAGGCACCGCGCGAGTTTGTGGCGGTCGAAGTGCGGACCCGGGACGTCAAATTTGGTCAGAAACGCCGTTTGCTCGATGAGTCGGCCGATGAACGACGTCTCGTCGGACGACCGCTGGGCTGGCGGCTTGCTGAGCACGCGTCGCGTCTCCGAGCGGATGATCCCGAGCGAGGACGACGGCGAGTCCCAGGCGATGCGCGACGATACGAACTCGAACTCCTCTGTGAGCAGCGGTTCTTGGTGGAGCCGTCGGAAGAGATCCAGATACAGCGTCTTGCCCGCAAACTTCTGGTTGTACGCGGCCTTGAACTGCTTGATGAACATGACGAGGTAGTGGGCCACGTGCGGGTTCGACAGGTGCAAGTTGCGTGCGTTGACAACGAGCTTCCACTCCTCGATCAGCGTCGTGGCCAGCAGAGCCTCGGCATCCGAGTCGATGGAACTGGTCGGGCCGCTGAGCTGCGAGGCCGCGATGTAGAGTCTGCGGCTGATCACAACACACAGCGTGTCGCCCTTGGCTCGCACGTCGGCTGTGCGCGGCTTGTCCAGCAGCCCCATCTCACCAAAGCTCTGGAACAGCGACTTGCGGGCCACGACCGTCGACGTCGACGTCGCCTGGGTGCCAACCGCGCTGGAGTCGGAGTCCACGACGCCGTCTTCCAGCAGCACGACCTCGGCTTCACCTTCGGCCAATATGAAGTACCTGTCGTCCTGCTCACCCTGGCGACAGATACACTCACCGTCAGCGTACGCCTGCAGTTGGCACCGGTCGATGAGGAACTGGCGCTGTGCCGGCGAGAGCTCTTTGAACATGCGGTCTTTCTCCAGCACGCAGTGCGCACGCAGCAAGTACCGATACAGCAGCAGCGCGTGGAAGGGCTTGAGCAGCGTCTCGAAGTCGCGCTCCGGAAGCACCATGCAGGCCACGGCGCCGCTCGCCACGGCGTTGTACTTGCGCGCGGGCTTCTTCTGCAGCAGCGCCAGCTCACCGAAGTACTCGAGCTCATTGTGCGTCTGGATCTGGACCTCCATCATCGCGTCCTGCACGGAGCGTCGCCTCGCCGGCATCGGAACCATAGCGGTGACTGCACTAACACCGCCCGCACCGCTGTAGTTGCCTGTTGATCCCGTGCCCGTGGTGCGTCGCTGCGTGATGAGCACTTTGCCGTCCTCGATGAAGAACAAGTCGCGCTCTGGCTGGCCCTGCACGTAGATGTACTCGCCGTCCGCGAAGTTGGCGAGCCGCGTGGCCTGGATGAGCTGCTCTTCCGTGCAGTGCTGCTCCTGCAGCAGTTGCTTGAGCAGCGGCACGCGGTTGATCAGTCGCCGCTTGCGCTCGCTCTCGGCGTTGGAGGTGGCGTTGAGACTGCGCGTGGTGCCGTGGGACTTGAGGCCGCGTGGACTCGTAGGCAGCGGCGACGACCTCAGCGGCGGCAGCGTCGACGACCCAGACGAAGCCGACGTGTTGATGGGCGGCGGCGTGGGGACGGGAGTCCTGCCGACCACTGGCGACGCGCCATTGGCTCCGACGTCCGGCATTTCCACTGGAGACTGAACTGGACGCGACACTTTCGCCGCGTCTGTGTGGTTTCGCTCATGGCGGCTACGAAAATAGTCGCCACTGGGACGAAATACCAAACGAAGGTGGCTGCACGGATCGGTGTATTGTACTTCGCGACACTAACACACACATAAAAAGAGAAACGAGAGACCTGCTCGGCGACTAAACTACCAACCACTACTTACCAGCGTGACGGTCTCACTTACTCGACCGACGACACCGCCTTGTTCACGAGCGGATACAGCTTGGACCGCAGCGTGAACACGATCTGCATGGCGCTCGGACGCTTGGACGGGTCCAGATCCAGGCAGCTCCGTGCCAGATCCACGAGCTCCGGCGGACAGTCGTCGCGGAACGTCGGTAGCAGCTTTCCTTCGGCCACCAAGTGCACGATCTGCATGCTCTTCATCTTGTTGCGGGTCTTGTCCTTGTTGAATCCGTACGGCAGCGCGCACGTGTCGATCTCCGACAGCACGATGCCGTACGAGAACACGTCGGCCTTCTCGTCGTACCGCTTGCCCTCCAGCACCTCTGGGGCACTCCACAGGATCGTGCCGACGCCGTTGGTCATGGTCTCTTCACTGGAGCTCTCGCGACTGAGCCCAAAGTCACTGAGCTTGGCTCGGACCTGGTTGTCCAGCAGAATGTTCTTCGACTTGAGGTCGCGGTGGATCACCACGGGCACCAGCGAGTGCAAGTACACGAGCGCGTCGGCAATGTCCTTGGCCAGCGTGAGCTTGGCGTCGGCCCACGTCATGGTCTCAGCCGCCGGCAGTCCCAAAAAGTTCTCGAGGTCACCCTTCTCCATGTACTCGGTCACGATCGACAGGTTCACGAGCGAGTGCCACGCGATGCCGCAGAACGCCACGATGCGCGGGTGCTCGAGCATGGACGCCAGGCGGATCTCCTCCGAGAACTGCTCGAGCGCGCGCACGTCCTTGCGCTTGGTGGGCAGCAGACACTTCATGGCGACGTACCGCGACTCGAACTGGCCGAGCCAGACCTCTCCGTTGGCGCCCTTGGACAGCACGCGCAGGAAGTTGAGCTGCGAGAACGCGATGCGCTTGGTGATGACGGTCGGGTCGGACACGAACCGCTTGAGCACGACCGACTTGGAGCACAGCGCGTCGTTGGACAGCGTGTCGTCGTCGCCGCCGCCGCCCTCGGCGCGCGCGTGGGCCTCGAACACGTCCATCGAGTTGAGCATCGTCGCCTTGTGGCCCATGGAGATGAGGTTGGCCGTGGGCGAGTGCGACTTGAGGTTCTGCCGGTTCTTGTGCATGTACCACACGAGCCCAAAGAGCGCGAGCAGCGCGGCCGCCATCACACCCACGCACACAGCGGCGGCCGTCGAGAACATCCGCGTGCGCGGCGCCGACTCGAGCGCGAGCCACGCGTCCACGGTCGCGCCGCTGCTGGCCGCGCACATGTCGTAGTCCGACGCCGTGTGGTCGCGACACGGCACGATGAAGTCGCCGCGCAGCTGGCACGACTCGGAGCCGCCGAACGCCTGGTCCGTGAGGTGGATGGCGTACAGGTTGTTGGCCGAGCCGTTGGCCGTGGTCGCGTGGACGCGGATGACCGGGTTGGGCACGTCCGGGTTCTGGCCGTCCTCGGCCCAGACCACGCCGCCCATGACGGCCACGCCGTCCATGTCCTTGGGGTTGACGGCGCAGCGCGCGAGCGGCGCGACCAGGTCCTTGGCGCAGTCGCTGACCAGGAAGTGGTTGTTCACGCCGCAGCGCAGGATCTCGCAGTCCGTGTCGTTGGTGGCGAGCGTCTCGATGACCGAGATGTCCACGTGCATGTCGGCCATGGTGCGCGAGCAGCTCGTGTAGATCTGCACGAGCCGCGAGGGCGTGGCGAACACGAAGCCCGTGTCCCAGATCACGGCGCGCTGCAGAAGTCCCGAGAGCTGGTCCCACTGGAGATTGTTGAACGACGCGAGTCGCTTGGAGATGTCGGCAGGCAGGTCCTTGGCGGCGATGGCCACGGGGCTGGCGGTCGTGCCGTCCTGGTACGCCTTGTACAGACGCCGCACGAGGTCGCCGTCGGCGGCGGCGCGCTGTGGCGCCCACGCAGCGAGCGTGAGCGCGAGCAGCACAACGTTCCTCGTCATTCGCGCCATATTCGTGAGGAATCAGACCAAGAGCTACGCGACTGTACTCGCCAACGTTGGTTGTTGGATGGAAATGTTGGCGATGCTTTAGACTATAGACGCCAGCGTCGCGCGATCTCGAGGGTGTCGTCGGCGGCGTTGGCGGAGAGGCGGACTCGTCGTTCCTCCTGATGAATAGACTCGGTCTTTACGGCGAGTTTAGACTGGATGTTGGCTTTCGGCCGATAGACTCCAAGCGAAAGCCCCGTGCGGAATCGAACGAACCGAAGAGCTGAGGCAGACGAGGCAGTTGCGTTAGGGTGGAGGGTTGGCCATCCCACTCTCTGGGGAGATCCGAAGCCAGTCACACCCAGAAGCTCCTTTCTGCCAATCATATCGTTGATTATGACATCATGGTACCCTTTGATTGGATGAAATGCTGTGAACCCGCCCCCTCATCCATCACGCCGCACGAGCGGGTTCGCTCATGCCACCTGCTTCCTGATTATTCTGCGACGTGTGAGATCGTCTCGCGATTGGCGCCACGATAGACCTTTCTTAGACCGCAGCAGATCCCTTGGAATGAGCAGCCACCAACACACACGGCAGCACCTGCGAGCGCAGCGTGAAGACGATCTCGGCTGCGCTGGGGCGGTCGGCGCCGCTGATGGACACGCAGCGGCGCGCCAGCTCCTGCAGCGACGCGGGGCAGTCGCTGCGGAAGCGAGGTGTGAGCTCGCCCTTGGTCACGAGGTGCATGAGCTGCATGCTCGTCAACTGGAGCTTGCGCACTTCGTCGTTGAGTGAATACGGCGGCAGACACGTGTCCAACTCAGCGAGCACGATGCCGTAGGAGAAGATGTCGGCCTTCTCGGTGTACGCCTCGCCGCGCAGGATCTCTGGCGCAGTCCACAGCAGCGTGCCGATGCCATTCGTCATCGTCTCTTCGAACGACCGCTCGCGGCTCAACCCGAAATCACTCAGCTTGGCTTGCAGGCTCTCATTCAGCAAGATGTTGTGGGATTTGAGATCACGGTGGATGATGGACGGCACCAGCGAATGCAGATACACGAGCGCACTGGCAACGTCGATCGCGATGCACATTTTGTCTTCATTCCAGCGCAGGCGGCCGCTCTGTTTCGAGTTCATGAGATCCGACATGTCGCCTCGAGCCATGAATTCCGAGATGCTGCAGATATCCGAAAGCCGCCGCCACGCCAACCCAATAAAACGCACAATGTTGGGGTGCTCGAGACTGGATGCCAGCCGGATCTCCTTCGCGAAGAGCTCGATGGCTGCCCTGTCGTGACGCTTCTCAGGCAGCAAGTTCTTAATCGCAATCGTCTGGCCGTTGTGCTCTGCGCGCCAAACCTCGCCATTTGCGCCTCTTGCGATCAGTTTAATGAAGCGGAGATCTGCGTACGGTATGCGTTTCTTCATGAGCTCCCGGTCTTGGCGCAAGATCAGCAGATCCTCTGATTGCCGACACAGGCTTTGGTTCAGCATGTCGACTTCCATGACGTCTTCATCTGACTCCGCTCGGTTCAACGTCAACTCTGCGTAAAATGAGTTGTTTCTCAGGGACATTGGTACGATTGCTGCGATGCCGTCGTCTGATTTGCCTGAGATCGTCGGCAGTTCACCACTGGTGAACATCATCGTAGACGCCTGTCCGCGCAGCGTCTGCCGCCGCTTCTTATAGTAAAACAACGCTATGCACCCTCCAAGAGCAAGCGCAAAGGCGAAAACGATCAACGCCATGGCAGCTGTAGAGAGGCCTGCACCACTGCCGTCACTGGCTGCTAACTCCGCGTCAATCCAGACGTCCACGAAGCCTCCACGGCTTGGCGGGCACCAGTCACCTCCATTTTCTGGCGTCCGCACCGTGCATGGCACGATGAAGAATGGCTTCGCAGGGCAGTCTTTCCTTGTTCGAAGAGGTGTCTGTTCTTGATTGATTGTAAATGCAAACGTAGCCGCTGTCGTCGCGTTGGCTGTGGATGGTGCTTCATAGCGATACACTCGAATGTCCGGCGCACCATCAACGTCGCCGTCTTGCGCCCACAACGTGCTCTGGGAGCCAACGCGGACGTCATCTTCGATGGCACACTGCGAGACTGCTCTTACGCCCACGATGGAGCAGTTGCTGGAAGCAAAGACGAGATTCTTCTGGTTACACGCGACGAGGGGACAGAAGGCGTCGTTGAACACGTCCTTGGACACGAAGATCTGGCTCATGGACTTGCCGCACGGCACGTGGACTTGGATCAGGTCGCCGTTCGTGGTGAGAACGAGGCCAGTGTCCCATAGAAGAGCGCGCTGCAACAGACCAGAGAGCGCACCCCACTGGAGGGATTTCTCCGACAGTCGCCGAGCGAGCGTCGCCGGTACGGTGGACAGGGAGATCTTCTCTGCGAGCGCGACCTTCGCGCGACTGAGCTGGTATAGTTTAGAGACGACATCCACCAACGCCAGCGTGCGCGGGATTGCTGCCATGGACAACGCAAGCCACAACAACGCGTGATCTTCTGCGCGAGGGCGTCCGCGCCTTCGTCGTCGTGGAATCTGCAACATGGCTCTGTATCTCGCGAAGAGATGGCTACACTCGGCTTCAACTGCTGCTCCTCCACGACCTCACGCGGATGAGCGCTTCAACCGTGCGAGAGGCTTTCGATAAGCAGGAGAGGCAGCGCAACAGAGATCGTGTACCGATAGATGGAAGAGGCGTGGCCCATCGACGTCCAGAAAGCGAAGCACAGCATGAACCATCGCCTCCAGGCTGGTGATCTGGCTGCAGTTCCTCGAACAATCCGTGAACAGAATGGCGTTTTGTAATTATGATGATTCTGAAGTCTATTTCGGCTATTTACATTATAATTGTGTAAGTAGTGTGGTTCACACTAATTTGGGTACCTCAGGTGGACTGCAGCTGCTCCAACTCTTCCCATCAGACCCAAGAAACCTCTGTCACTTTGTTCTCCGTGTGCCTTTTCTCCACGGTGGTGCTGTTACACATGGCTCTGGGTTCGACAGATAGACCATAAAACCCGACCACGGAGAAGCCTTCAAGTTCAACGTTGAGGTGTCATGCGTGGGCTTCTTTCTTCACGTTTTCGTCGACATGCGACCGCGCACGTGCATGGCGCTGTCAAACGACCGACCCCAAGCAGCCCTGGCGACGGGAGTTTCGCAGGCGTACAGTACGCCATCCATCATAGACCCAAGTTGGGTCACCCAACTCCTTACGTCACTCGTCACACGTCACACGTTAGACGCCTGCGACCAGCAACGGGCGCACGCCAGTCGCGTCCAGCACGCTCTCCGTTCTGCTGCACACAGCACACTCGCTCCGTCCACCCTTCTGCTTTTCCCTGAGTTCACCGCACAGACTTATCCGCACGTTAGACTCAAACGCCAGTTGCAACGAGAACGAGACAAATTCATCAACGACTTGGAGGAATGTGATTGGCTGAAAGAGCCGCTTTTGCACGCCAAGCACCCGCTTCCAGTTCATACCTACCTTGAAGCAGGGCCATACAGTTGCTCCATTCGCCTGTGATAGATAATATTCAGCGGTTTTGGAATATGCTTTTTTCATAGTGTTTCCGTTGATAAGATCCTCTTATATCGGATACCTTGGGGATCGATTGATCTCAGAGGGGCATCTGAGGGGAAGACAGAGTGATGGTGTCTTCGTTGTGGATAGTGGGATCAATCATCACTCCTAGGCTTGAACCCCTACCCTCTGTGCACTCCCCCACAAGTCGCTGACTGTTTGGTGGCACTTTATGCAGCGCCGGACTGTCCTGTCTGTCAGCTGAGTGGTTTAGTTGCATTCCTTCTGCCTTCTGCCTTCCGCCACCACCGCCTATCGCCGGCGCTTGACTTTAGACCCACTGCATCCAAAGAAGCCGTCAGTCTCGCCAAGCTCCATCGCCGCGCACAAGCCTGAAAGACCACTCTGAAATTTTAGTCTCCGTTCCCAACGAAAGTCTAAACCCCCCGTACGACACCATGGCCGTGCATCCTGTCTCCAACAACGACGTCGTCGACGACTCGCGCGGCGCCGCCTCCGATCCCAGTACGTTTAGTCTCCTGTACTGTATGTAGCTCCTCAAATGGAGAGCTCCTACTGACTCTGTATCTTCCTTCTACTCTACTGCAGTCATCGTGCTGGACTGGGACGACACCATCCTGCCCAACACCCACCTGGCGATCCTGGGCTTCGCGGACGAAAGCGCCAGCTTCGCATTATCAGAAGAGGTGCGTCGCGTGGCTCCTGCTCATGCATCGCATTCCCCTCGTAATCCGCGTGCTGACTGGCATTCTGTTTCTATATTTACGACCACACAGAGCACCAAGGAACTCGAGAAGCTCACCGACGAGATCGTCGCCTTCCTCACGGTCTGCGTCAAGCTCACGCGCCAGGTTTTCATCGTCACCAACGGCCAGCACGGCTGGGTGCAGCGCTCGTGCAGACGCTTCCTGCCGCGCGTGCTGCCGCTGCTGGACCACATGACCATCATCTCGGCCCGCAGCAAGTACGAGGCCGTGTACCCACGCTGCCCCGTGGAGTGGAAGATCGCCACGTTCTCCGACGTGCTCTGCCGCCCCGACGACAAGGACGCGTCGCCCGAGCTCTTCTCCGAAGTGGACGCCGAGCATCGGCAAGTGATCGCCTTTGGCGACTCGCCCCACGACCGCAGCGCCATCCAGTACGTGGGCAAGCGCACGCCCAATCTCTGCGTCAAATCCATCAAGTTCCTCGAGAACCCAACGATGCAGCAGCTCCAGAAGCAGCTCACCCGCATGGCGGGCTTCCTCAACCAGCTCTGCGCGCACCACGAAGCCCTGGACATCGTCATCTCGGCCGAAATGCTGCGGTAAATCCCGAGTTTTCCGGCGTCGGGCCAACATCTATTTAAGTGTATTTTTAACAACGCCAACACACCCTTTATCAACCTTCAGTCTGTCTTTCTACTTCTCTTTGGGTGTCTAGGGGGTGGATCGATTGAGTTAATGTGGCTGCCGCGAGCGAGCGGCTTCGATCTCAGCGATGAAGGCCAGCGGCAGCACCATGGTGAGTTGCCTTGCTTCTAAACGTTTAATGCCGTCGCTCTAATTATCCGCAATTGAGAAGGCAGCAGGCACCGACGACACAAGCGGAGCCACATCCCGCAGCGACTCGCTCCTCTGAACGAACACCATGAGAGAAGACGTGGGAGTCGCAACCAAAGCGAAGATGAAGAGGATTCGCATAGCTATGGAGGACGGCGCTACTACTCAGAAGCAAGATACCCACCGCCCATGGCAATGATGTGTCTGCCCCCGCTGAAGTTCTACGAGAGAGACCGGCGCAACCACCGACACGACAAAGACCACAGAAGGAGACGAGACGAGGTGAGGCGGTGGTATAGTTGTGTGCTTTGTGGGTTTGCTCTTCGTTGACCAAGTTCGAGATTGTTTTAGCAGAGCCAACGGTACAGGCGCGACGACTTCAGATCATCGAGCTCAGAATCTGAGAGTGACTATGAAGAACGCATACGAAGGCAACCTCAGGTCGATCTGCGATCCCAACGAGTCCGCTCGCTTCAGGCAATGGCAAAGCTGCAGCGCAATGCCGCGAGAGTCATCCAGGTACGTCCGTCCGACTCAGCACCACAACGACGCTGGAGATGCTGACGCCTCACCTTAATCTGTAAGCAGCAGGAGTACCGCTTCTATCGCAATCGATGCCGCAACCGCAAGCGACAAGCGACTCAACTACACGCCCGCGCCTGTGAATTTCTGGACGCGTTTATGAAAGACGACGTGTTGCCGCATCTCGTTTCCGAGGCCTTGCTCGCGGCCCTGCGCGACCAGGCAAAGCTAGCCAACAGTACCAGTATCAGTATTGGGGACGGGGCTCTCGCCACGCACGCAGAGGGCGTTTACCACGAACTGTTGGACAGCGTGGTGTCTGATGTGTTCCAGGTACGCAGTGACGGAGCTGTTGATCAGCGATTGCCCTGTGGACGGCTGTAGCTGATGACTTGTGGTTGTTGAAATGGTGGTAGGCGGTCGTGGACTCGATGGTTCGCGAGTACATGGTCTCCAGGCTGGATATGACCCGCGCGTCGCAGCCACCTAGTAGCGCAGTTGCTGGCGATATAGTGGACGGATTGGTCGCAGAGCTGGCGGCTGAGATCGTCCCTGAAGGTGAGATCCTACTGAGGTGGCTACAAGGATGCTGCCGCTGACTGACGCCTGTTTGCGTAGCGCTCACGGAGCTGGTGCAGGAATACATTTCCTGGCGCCGCCGCGACGACCAGTGGCAGGCGCTTGTGCAGGAGCAGCTTCAAGATATCGTAGTCGACACGACGGTGGAGTTGGTCGTAGAGAGCATACTCTGTCGGCTACAGTTGGGAGCTTCAAATGGGTACACTTGAAGTTTACCTGATATAACTTAACTCAGTACGTTTGATCGTTGCTGCCCACCTGAGTCTGTGTAAATTACGATAATATATTTCCTTCGCCTGAGTCTGACTGAGTCAGTCATCTCAACACGGTTGGTGGTCACTTGCGAAAAGCAACTCCTCATTAGCGAGCATAATGGCGACACCTAGCGGCTCTACCTTCGGCGGCGCGTTCGTCAGCGGCCAGGCGCCGTCATCATCACTAGCAAGCAGTATCAGCGCCTTCGGAAACCCATTCGCTGCGGCCAGCTCGAACGTGTTGGCGTCTGCAACGACGGCAGCGACGTCCGGCCAAATCGGCTACAAAGAGGACAAGAACAGCATGATGGCGGCGTTCTCGGACATGGGACTGGAGCTGGAGGCCAGCAGCTCAGCTGCGGCGGCTGCGGCGTCTTCCGCGAAGGCCTTGCTGGCGAAGAAGATCCAGGAAAGGCAGGAGGAGGAGCACGCGGAGGCGCTGCACGTCGCGCGGCGGCAGGCGCGACAGGCCGCCAAGCAGCACGAGAAGAAGAGCGCGCCCGTGTCGGCGCTCATGCAGGCCATCGACGCGTTCGCAGGCGAAGTGTCGCAGTCCGACTCGTTCTCGTCGACGCTCAGCCGCAAGAACGCCGCGTCCGCAGGGGCGTTCAGTGCCGGCTCGCGACGGGCGCAGCGGAAGCAGGACAAGAGCGGCGGTGCGAAAGACCGCGGCGGCAAGAGCGTGCGCGACGTCAAGCGCCATCAGCGGAGAGAGACGTACCGAAACTTATAGACGACGAGTAGACAGACTTTTACAGTACACAGACACAAAGACGCAGGATAACCTGCACTGAATGCAAATG
>JAADWY010000400.1:0-29322 GCA_023336355.1 Pythium dissotocum
ACTCAAGTCAAGTCACAAGCCCTCATTAGGCTGACGCGACTCGACTCGACTCCAACCTGCCTTCGTGTCTCCCAATCTATCTATCTATCTATCGATCTATCTGTATATCCAAACCAAAGAGCTTCACACAAAGTCTTGTCTTCCTTCCTTCTCTTCTCGTCTTCTCTCTTCGGAGCCTTTCTCCATTTCCACAGTGACGCCTTTCTCGTATGCAAAGTCTCAACTGACAAAAGGTTTCCTATTCCAGCCGAATGCGGCCTTTCTTGTCTGTGCGAGCGCTAGTGTCTGGGTTCAACAAGTATTAATTGATGAGCTTATAGTTAGTTGTGATGATCAATCACTCACGTGGCAGGATCGGGCGTCTTGGTGTCCGTCCATCAAGCAGATGAATCCTTGCGCAGCAGCTTCAATCCGCTTCTTGCAAGCAGAATCAATAGGTGCAGTGCTTGCTGTTGCAGTACGCACTCGTGGATTGCCAGGATTTGTAGGTTGTTTCGGATCGCAACAGGATCTGCACGATCATGAGGACATGCTACGTCGATATGAATCGTGCAAGAGAAAGAAGTTTTACTTTCAAGTAGATGAAACAAGGCACATTTTCTCGGAATGCAAAGCCTAGATGACTGTTTCAACTCAACATGATGTGCAGATCAACGAGATGGTCGGAACTGTTTGATGGAGCCCCGACGCGAACTGAGCTTCAGCAGATCTCGTCATTTAGAAAGAGCCGGTAGACGCGCCGCTCGAAGACTACAAGATCCAAACAGGAGACATCGAAGTCTCATTTAAAATGCTCCAAATGGTTTCGCTGAGCTCGTGTCCGCTGCAGTCAGTGTCTACGAGCGGCTTCCACGACTTGTAGTCCGCGGCCAAATCATCCAGTTCTCCTACAAGCTCGATATTCCATAGATCCATTGCAACGAGAGGAAATTCTGCGATCCGCCTCCGATATTCGCGGCTTTAATGTCCGATGGAAGAGGTTATTCTCTGCGTAATTCAGCTTGCTCGTTTGCACCTTCGACCAGATCAGGTCTTGCCGATCTCACCATGTTGAGGCGATCGCCAGGTGTACGCACAGTCTCAATGAGCTCCTATGTTGACTTTTGCGTGAGAAAGGCAACGCCTCCAGTCACTCCATCAACTTCAAAAAAGATTGGCTCAGTCCTCCTCAAATACATTATTTCATCTTGAGCGACTGGATCATGAGTGTGTTCTCGAGGTTGCGGTCGATGAACTTGAGCTCCGACGTGATCTGCTTCATGAACAGATCCGTCACGATCTTGATGTGTTTCCTGTCCACTCGCTGGTGGCGATTGAACACAATGTGGAGCCGCCGCACGTGCTGCAGCACCGCCAGCGGCCCATTCAGATGCGGATGGCCGATCTCCTGCGCATCTGCAATCCGCAGCCACGTGTCTTCGTCCACGCTGATGCCATCCAGCTCATTCCCAAAGCCTGTCAGCTCATAATGCCACATCGTGTTC
Organism: Pythium dissotocum; assembly: GCA_023336355.1. NCBI lineage: Eukaryota > Oomycota > Peronosporomycetes > Pythiales > Pythiaceae > Pythium > Pythium dissotocum. Next base: position 1,485 of record JAADWY010000400.1, read on the forward strand.
ATCAATCGCTGCGTTCCGCCATTGTAAGACCCTTGCTTCGCCACCCACTTGCCGTTCAACTGGCCCGTGCTCGCCGTCGCGCCGCCCATAGAAGACTCCATACTGAACACGGCGATGATTGCGTCGTCCGGCTTCCTGTGGAGCTGCACGTACTTGTCGACCACTTCGTCTTCGTCTTCGTCGCATCCGCTCGTCTCGTTCTGGAACATCGACCAGCCCAAGTCCGCGACGCTCGCGACGGAGTGCGGCAGCACGTTGCTCGTGTACAGATCCAGCGTGACGGACTGGCCGTCGGCGTGGACGATCTGGAAGTCCAGGAACTGTAACTCGCCCTCTAAGAACCGCGGCGACATCGACAGCGCCCACTGCCAACGCAGGGCGTTCTCGTGGAGCCGCTGGAGCTGCTCTTCCTCCGACATGCGCAGACTCACGTCCGTAGAAAGCCGCAGCGCGTGGATCTTCTGCTGGATCGTCTGCCGCTGCATGGCGAGCAGGATGGCGTCCATGAGCCCTTTGGCGACCAGCGCCTGGTCCGCCACTTGAGTCTTTAGTCGCGCGTTATAGTCCTCGGCTCGCTTGCGCGACTGTAGCTGTCGTCTCGCCAGGTTCTCCCACACAGGCGCCGTTGTCTGGATGGCTGTGCCGTTGTAATGCGGTCGTAACATGTCGTCACGACGTCTCTGGAGAGCGTCTAACTGGTCCGCTAGGCGATCGGTCTCGTCGCGCAGCAGCTCGATCTCCATCTTGCGCCGCTCGCGACTGATGTTCTTGCTCTGCGGACGCGCGGCGCGTGGCGCTGGAGACGCTGTCTTCTTCTTCGTCGTGGCTGTCTGCCGAACGGCCTGCGAGTCGCCCGCTGCCTCGTCGGCTGACAGCGACTCGCTCGTGCTGCTGCTGCTGCTGAGCTCTTCCTCGCGCTTGCCCCAGGCCGCCACCAGCGACAGCGTCGCGCCCAGCAGCTCCGCGTCTTCGTCGATGAGCCACTCGGCCATTTTGGTAGTGGACTTTCGCGCTAAGTGAGACTTTCAACTCGTCACTCTTCGCAGTGTGTGTCACAGTGCAAGCACAGTACTCAAACGGATGACGATGGCGACAACGAGGAAGACCAAGCGCCTGTTCTAACAGCTACGATGGGTTCTTAACACCACGATATCCAATCAAAGAGACGAGTACTAATCTTAGAACCAATCAGACTGAGACCTCGGAAGAGTATCCAGTGCGGCAGCCATCACCGAAAAAACCGTGGCCAACAACCCACGGCCCAGAAGCTCCACAACGGTGCGCGTCAGAAGAAGAAGCTTCGCCAGCACCTTGCTGTCCTACGCTAGTCGTCACCCACACTCAAATCAGGAAGCCTGATCGTGCGGAAACTGAAAGCGTCGGACATCGGGGGTACATGCCATGAGACGTTTCGACCCGTGAGAAAGGCAACGGCTGTCTCAGCCATCGAGTAGCCTATGGAGACGCATCAATTCGTGTTATATATGCACAAGCCACGGAGGCCGCCACGTCGACGTGACCTTGAGCGCCTGGTTCAGCAGCGTGCTCTCCAAGTTGCGCTCCACGAACAGCAGGTCGTGCTCGATCTCGTGGATCACCAGCTCCGTCACGGCCTTGACCAGTCTGCTGTCCACTTGCTCGCTTCTGTTGAACATGATCCGTACACGGCGCACGTGCTGCAGCACTGCAAGCGGCTCCGCCAACTGCGCATGGCCGATCTCCCTCGCGTCTATGATTCGCACCCACTTGTCCTCGTCCACACTCACGTCGTCCAGTTCACTTCCGAAGCCCTCGAGTTCCGAGTGCCACTGCGAGATGATCAGCCGCTGGGCGCCTCCTTCCAGCGACGTGTGCTGCGACACCCACTTGCCACTGATCGTGCCCTGCTTCGTAGTGGCGCCGCCCATCGTCGACTCCATGCTGAACACCGCGATGATCAGATCGTCCGACGTCTGCTGCTCGGCCACGTACTCGCCCGAATCGTCGTCTTCTTCTGCGCCTCCGCTGGAATCCTTGTGGAAGATATCCCACACGAGGTCTGCAACCTGTGTGACTGGGTACGGAAACGCCCAACTCGTGTACACGTCCAGCACCGCCGACTTGCTGTCGCTCTCCACGACCACGTAGTCGCGAAACTGGAGCTCTCCTCGCGCGAATTTGGGCGACAACGACAGCGCCCACTGCCACCGCGACACGTTGTCTTGTAGCCTCTTCAGTTGGTCTTCTTCCGACATGCGCTGGCTCACGTCGATGGGCAGCTGCAGTCTTGGAAGTCTCTCCTGCAGCGTCTGCCGCTGCATCGCCACTTGCACGGCCTTCATAAGGTCATTTGCGACCAGCGACTGTTCCGCTGCTCTCTGACGCAGCCTCATGTTGGTCTCTTCCGAGCGCTTCCTCGCCTGTAGCTGCCGTCGCGCCATCTTCTCCCATATCGGAGCTGCGCTTTGGATGGATCTGCCGTTGTAATGGGCTTTCAACGCCGTCTCGCGCTGCTGTCGGAGCATCAGGAGCTGGTTCTGGAGCGCGTCCGACTCGTCGCGCAGCAGCTCCATCTCGGCCTTGCGACGCACGCGCGTGATGTTGATGCGCTGCGGACGCGTAGCTCGTGTTGATGTTTTGCTTGTTGTCTCTATGCCCGTCTTTTGTGCCGCCTTTCTCGTGTCTATCGCGGAAACGGCCAGCGTGTCGGCTCCAGACTCGTTCACGACATGAGACTCGCGCGCGTCGTCCGCATTGCCACTGGGTTCGTCGCTGGCGTCGTCCCACGTCGCCACGAGCGACAGCGCCGCGCCCAGAACCTCCGGGTCGTCGTCGATCAGCCACTCCGCCATGACATGTGTGGCTTGAAAATGGGGACGACATCGCCGGTTACCTTCGCAACCGTATTGGTTTCTAACCGACACACCACAGTTCTTAACTGTAGACGGAGGACGAGAAAGGCAACGCAATGAACCGTACCCGTGAACTCTGGTCTCACCCACAGACTCCACGCACGCACCTCCACATACGTCAGGTCGGCGTCGATCTGCTTGGTAAGAAGAGCGTGACGGGCACGTTGGGTTATGCATGGCAAATGGGTGGCCAAGTACGACCGCATCAAGGACGACACGCAAAATCTCTTCTCCCAGCATTGGCACTATGAGATGACGGGATTCCAGAATGAACTGGACGGCGTGAGCTCCGAAGAAGACTCGTGGATTCGGATCACCGATGCGACCGACGTCGGTCATCCGCAGATGGTCGGCTCGCTCACAGTCATTCAGGATGTGCGAAGAATGCGACTGGAGCTCACCAAGGACCAGCCAGTGGACGAGAAGCAAGTATTATGTTCAAGAAGCAGATCGAAAGCAAGATCGACTAACTCGCGAGGCTCATGGAGAACATGCTGATGAGGCTGCCCACAGGTAATGAACATGAACTCACTATAGAGGAATATGGGTTTGACTTGTAAAGACGCTGGAGAATTCAAAGCATCAAAGGAGGAATATCAGTCACAGATAGATTTGCGGTCTAGTTGAATTCAGTTGGTCCAGTGCGTACACTACTTGCTACACTCACATGCGTGGTGTGATCCATTAGAGTCCGAGCGCCTGGGTCGTCAGCGCGTTCTCGAGACTGCGCTGCCCATTGTTCAGATCAGCGTCGATCTGCTTGATGAACAGATCCGTGACTGTCTTGACGTGGCTCGTGTCGACTCGGTGGCTTCGATTGAAGTCGATCCGCACGCGCCGCACATGCTGCAGCACCGCCAGCGGCTCTTGCAAGTGTGAATGGCCGATCTTGCGGGCGTCCACAACTCTCTGCCACGTGTCTTCATACGCGCTGACGCCGTCCAGTTCGTTGCCGAAGCCCGTCATCTCGTAGTGCCACTGCGTCACACTCAGTCGCTGGTCGTCGCCTTCATCAATATGCTGCTGCTTGGCCACCCACTTACCGTGGAGCGTGCCCTGCTTGGCTGTAGCTCCTCCCATCGTCGTCTGCATTTGAAACACCGCGATGATCAGATCGTCCGGCCGCTTCTGCTCCTGGACCAGCTTGTCGACCTCCTCACCGTCGGCTTCGCCTCGTGATTCCTCCTGAAAACTCGACCACAGCAGATCCGCGACGCTCTTCACACTGAACGGCAGCACACAGCTCGCATGCGCGTCCAGCGTCGCCGACTCGGCGCCTCGCTTCACCACTTTGTAGTCTCTAAACTGCAACTCGCCTCGTTTGAACTTGGGCGACAGCGTCAGCGCCCACTGCCACCGAGACAAGTTGGTTTCCAGCCGCTGGAGTTGCTGCTCTTCCGCAAGTTTGAGACTGACGTCAATCGGCAGTCGAACACGACTGGGCTTGGCCAGTCGCTGCAGCGCGACCTGAACGGCGAGCGTGAGCTCTCTCGCCACCAGCGCCTGGTCCGCCGCCTTCTCGCGCAGCCCCGCGTTCGTCGCCTCCGATCTCTTGCGCGCCTCCCACTGACGTCTCGCCAGACATTCCCATACAGGCGCCGTGCTTTGAATGGTTCTGCCTTTGTAGTGAGGCCGTAATAGGTCCTTGCGCCGCTTCTGCAACGTGAACAACTGCATCTGAAGCCGAGCTGTTTCCTCGCGCAGCAGTCGCAGATCTCGCTTGCGCCGCTCACGCGCGAGGTTGATCTGACGCGTGCGCGTCCCAGTGGTCGTTGGCTGCGTCTCTGGCTCCCGTGCGTCTCGCGTCGTGCGAGCGTCGCCGCCGCTAGGACTCGTGCTCGCGCTGCTGCTGAGCTGCTCGCTGTCGTCGCTCCACGCCGCCACCAGCGACAGCGTTGCCGCCAGCAGCTCCGGGTCTTCGTCCATCAACCACTCGGCCATATTGCATATTGAGGACTGAGACCAATGCTCCAGACTCACCACAATGCGCAAGGTGGTGGGTGAGCTGACTAATCGCAGTGTGATGACCAGCAGGGTTTCGTGCAGACGAAACAGTGGATTTGCAACAAGCGCGTTCTTAACTGAGACCATCCATCTGACCCGTGAGAAAGGCAACCGTGCAGACAGAGGGTTCTATTGGGTGGGTACTGGCTGCTGCAGCTTTTGTCGAACGCTCTGCGCCATGAGCGCGTCTTCTAGATTGCGCTGGACGTACGCGAGCTCGGTCTCCATCTCCTGACTCAGCAGATCCGTCACCGTTTTCACGTGCTTCTTGTCGACTGCGTCGCTTCGGTTGAAGCTGATGCGCAGTCGACGCACGTGCTGCGCCACTGCGACTGGCTCACTGAACTGCGTGCAACCAATGTCTCTGGCGTCCACGAACCGCGCCAATCCGTCGTCGCTCACACTGACGCCGTCCAGTTCGTTGCCGAAACCCGACAGTTCGTACTGCGAATGCGACGCAATGAGCCGCTGGCCGCCACCTTCAAGATGCGTGCGCTTGGCCACCGACTTGCCGCTGATCGTCCCCTGTCTCACAGTCGCGCCGCCCATCGTAGAGTCCACTCGGAAGACGGCGACGACCAGATCGCCATGAACCGTGTTCTCCTGGACGCTCTTGCCCACGTCGTCGCCTTCGTCTTCGTCGAATCCGCTCGTTTCTTCTTGGAAACCCGCCCACACAAAGTCCACGACCGTGTCCACTGCGTACGGAATCACGTAGCTGTTGTAGAAGTCCAGCGTCGCGGTCTCCGAGTCGCTTTTGACCACCACAAAGTCGGAAAACTGCAGCTCGCCGCGCTGGAACTTTGGCGACAGCGACAGCATCCACTGCCACTGATCCAGTAGGAACTGTAGCCGCTGAAGCTGCTCTTCCTCGGACATGCGCTGGCTAACATCGATCGCCAGTGGTCTTCTAACTTGTTCCTGTAGCGAATGCCGCTGCATCGCCACTTGGATGGCGTTCATCAGCCCCTCAGCGACCCGCACTTGCTCCGCTAGCTGGCCTCGTAGCTTCTCGTGGTACGCTTCCGATCGTTTCCGTGATAGAAACTGCCGTCTCGCGATGTTTTCCCATACTGGCGCTGTGGTTGTGATTGTGTTGCCGCTGAAGTGAGGCCGCAGCAGCTCCTGGCGACGCTCTTGCAGTGCGTTGAGCTGGTTGGTCAGCTGTGAGGACTCGTTGCGCAGCAGCTCGATCTCTTCCTTGCGCCGCTCGCGCGTGGCATTCACGCGGCGGTGGCGCGTCACGACAGTCGTCGTCTTGGGCTTGCTCTTCGCCGCCTTGGTCTCTGAAACCACGGGCAGCGCGTGACGCACTGCCAGCGTCTCTGGCGCTGCATCTCTGCTGCTGATGGTGCTGATGCTGCGGCGTTCGCCCTTGGTGTCCCACGACGCCACCAGCGACAGCGTCGCGCTCAGCGTCTCTTGGTCCTCGTCAATGAGCCACTCGCTCATACTGTACAGTACGCGTCGGTTGATTGATGGAATTGACGGACTGGTTGATTGATTGACGCTGCCTGGGAGACAGTCGTCCTTTTCGAGTTGAACGCGTTGGCGGTGGGTGACAACAGTAGTTCGGTTGACCGGCAACTGACTGACTTCCCGCCGTAGAGGAGAGGGCCAGTCCATCAACAGTAATTTACCAAGTAGATTTCACACATCAATACACCCACGCGAAATATTAGGAAACGAAATGTTGGGAAACATCAGAAAAAAACTCGAGCGACGAAAATGAGATTCAGATACATCCGGTCCAACTTGTCGTCTGAAGGGCTCTCTACAATGCAGACCCACAGCACTAGTACACGTAGTCGTATGCGATGACAGCCCTCGCAGTTCACGCCGTAGCCAGCAGCATGCTCTCCATGAGCCCTCGCACTGCGTCCACCTCGCCCTCGATCTGCTTTTTGAACAACCCCATCACTCGCTCGACTCGATTCGCCGGCAGAGGAAGCTTCCCGTTGAACTTGAGCTCAAGCCGTCGCACTTGCTGATGGACTGTGAGTGGACTAGAAATCTGTGCGTGGTCGACGTCCCTTGCGTCGACGAGCCGCACCCAGATCACTTTCTCCACACTCACGCCGTCCAGCTCGTTGTGGAAATCCTTGAGCTCGTAGTGCCAATGTGCCACGAAGATCCGGTGCGAGTCGTGCAGCTCACACTTGGCGACCCACCTGCCGTGCATCGTTCCGCCGTCCGGCAGCTCGCCGCCCATCGTGCACATCGAGTCAAAGACCGAGACGATGAGACTGTCGTCGCTCTTGATTTCGTGCTTGTACGTCTCCCCAAGGATGGCGTCGTCGAAGTTATCTCCCGAGTCATCTTGAAGCATCGCCCACCCCGCTTGACCGACAGCGGCGAGCGAATGCGGCAGTGCATAGCTAGTGTGTGCGTCCAACGTGGCCGTGAATCCGTCGCTCTCTCCGACGCAGAAGTCCAAGAACTCAAGCTTTCCTTCTGCGAACTTGGGCGACAGCGACATCGCCCACTGCCACCGTGGGAAGTGGTGATCGAGTAGTCCAAGCTGCTCTTTCTCCGACATGATTCGACTAAGGTCGATCTCATTCGGCCGACTGACCTTTTGGCGAAGCGTCTGCCGTTGGATCGCGACCTGGATGGCATGCATCAGTCCCTCGGAGATTAGCACTTGGTCGGCGATCTGCCCTCGCAGCTTCGTGTTGTACTCTTCCGATCGTCTCCGTGCTTGGAACTGCCGTCTCGCCAAGTTTTCCCAGATGGGCGCCGTGTTCTTGATCGTACCACCACTAAAGTGAGGTCGTAGCATCTTCTCGCGACGCTGTTGCAGCCCCAGTAGCTGACTCGTGAGCTTCGTGGACTCATTTCGCAGCAGCGCGATCTCTTCCTTGCGCTTCTCGCGGGTGGAGTTGGTCCGTCGGCGACGCATCACCGTGGGCTTCTCTACCGTCTTGCATTCGAGCTTGCTGGTCAATTTCACAGGCGACGCGTCACGCAAGGCCTGCGACTCGTCGCTGCTGCTGCTGCTGAGCAGTTCACTCTCGTCCTTGATGTCCCAGGAAGCCACGAGCGACAGTGTAGCGCATAGTGTCTCCGGGTCTTCGTCGATGAGCCACTCGCTCATCACACTACAGTAGTAGTCGTATTTGATTTCAGTGGTTGATTGATGCACACTCGTAGACAATTGAGAGATGGAAAGATGCGATTCAGTCACCGCGAGTGATTGATGGTGGGCGCAACTTGCTGCCTGCAGGGAGACAGTCGCGGATGTTGCCTTTTTGCGTCCAATGGGTACACAGTGGGTGACTGCAGGCTGTCCATCCCCCGTAACTTACGACGGATCATAATCGAATAGATTACCCGGCATCCTACTGTGACTGCTGCAACTGGCTGGAGTCCAGGCTGAACCCCAACTTGTGCAACTAACTCTATTAGCTTCATCTGTCGGTCTTCTGCCACGCGTCATGCAGCTCACGCGGGGGCCAGCAGCATGCTCTCCATCACCCCTCGCACCATCTCCAGCTCGTCCTCGATCTGTTTCTTAAACAACTCCGTCACACGCTCCACGCGACTCGCAGTCACTGGCTGCTTCTTATCAAAGTGGAACTCAAGCCGCCGCACTTGCTGATGGACTGTGAGTGGGCCAGTGATGTGTGCGTGGCCGATCTCCTTCGCGTCCACCATCCGTACCCAGATCACCTCCTCCACACTCACGCCGTCCAGCTCGTTGTGGAAATCCTTGAGCTCGTAGTGCCAATGCGCCACGAAGACGTGGTACGCGTCGTACATCTCGCGCTTGGCGACCCACTTGCCGCTCATCGTGCCGCCGTCCGGCAGCTCGCCGCCCATCGTACACGTCGAGTCGAAGACCGAGATGATCAGACCGTCGTCGCTCTTCACTTCCTGCACGTACGCCTCGCCTGGAACCGCGCCGTCAAAGTTGTCGCCCGTGCTGTTCTGAAGCATTGACCAACCCACGAGCGCCACAGCATCGAGCGTATCCGGTAGGGCGTAGCTGACGTACATGTCCATCGTGGCAGTGGATCCGTCGCTTTCTCCGACGTAAAAGTCCAAGAACTCGAGTTCTCCCTGTTCGATCTTGGGCGACAGCGACATTGCCCACTGCCACCGTGGGAAGTAGTGGTCCAGTCGCTCTAGTTGCTGCTCTTCCGACATGCGCTGGCTCACGTCGATCGCCGCTCGCACTTTCGGCGCCTTCTCCTGCAGCGTCTGCCGCTGCATTGCGTACTGGATGGCTTCCATCAAGTGCTCGGTCACCTGCACTTGGTCGGCGATCTGCCCTCGTAGCTTCGTATTCAACTCCTCAGATCTTCTTCTGGACTGGAACTGTCGCCTCGCCATGTTCTCCCACACTGGCGCCGTGCTCTGGATCACTTGTCCACTGTAATGCGGCCGCAGCATGGCCTCACGACGCTCCTGAAGCGCAAAGAGCTGGCCTTGGAGCTGCGCTGTCACCTTGCGAAGCGCATCAATTTCTTCCTTGCGGCGCTCGCGCGTGGCATTCGTGCGACGTGGACGCGCAGGCTTCTTCTTCTCCTCTGTGTGATGCGTCGCCACCATTGTCGTCGTCGTCGTGGCGCTCGTCGTCGTCACGGCGCGCGCGTCGGCGCTGCTGCTGCTGCTTCTGAACTCCCTCTTATCCCACGACACTAGGAGCGATAACGTTGCGCCTAGTAGCTCAGGCTCTTCATCAATGAGCCAGTCGCTCATGATTGATTCTGGCGTCTGGGCGAGTGATTGATTCACAGACCGGATGATTGATTGCGCGCAGCTTTCGGGGAAGACAATCTTCCGTCTCACCTCTTCACGAGACAAACGGTTTCTGCAATTTACGAAATCGGAGGCAGCTATTTACGAACCGAAATGTACTACAATACCGTGATTCTCCACGGTACTTGATTGTATTATTTTCCTGCGATACGACCTTACGACCTCCTCAGATCTGCCTGGATGTTGAGACCCTGGACTCACGTGGCCATGCTCAGAACAATCGGCACCGCACGCATGAAGACACGGATTCGTGGATGCGTCTCACGAAGATTCAATGTCTTTACTGTCCCATATATACACTCTCTCCCTTAACTATGGCGAGTCCGTTCTTGGGGGCGGCGCCATGAGCATGTTCTCCATCATCCGCCTCATCCAGTCCACCTCGCCCTCGATCTGCTTCTTGAACATGTTCGTCACGCGCTCCACGTGCTTCTCGTCCACTGGCTGGTCCTTACTCAGTTCGAGTCGCATTCTTCGCACGTCCTGAATGACTGTAAGCGAGCCGACCATCTGCGGGTGGCCGACGTCCCTCGCATCGGCAATCCGGATCCACGAGTCTTCTTCGGAGCTCACGCCGTCCAGTTCGTTCTGGAATCCCATCATCTCATAGTGCCAATGCTGTGAGAAGACGTGTTGCGTGTCGTCCTTGATCCGGTCGTACTTGGCCACCCACTTGCCGTGCATCGAGCCGCTCGACTCGACTTCTCCACCCATCGTGGACGTCGAACTGAAGACCGCGATGATCAGATCGTCCACACTGCGGTGTTCTTGCACGTACGTGTTGCCTTCATCCATTTCGTCGCTTGTGTCGACCGTGTCTTCATGGAAGATCTGCCACATGAGCTTCGCGACCTTGTCGACTGGGTAAGGAAGCACGTGGCTGCCGTAGATGTCCATGGTCACAGACTTCCCATCCGACTCCACCACGTGGAAGTCCATAAACTGCAGCTCTCCTTCCTGGAACTTGGGCCACAGCGACAGCGCCCACTGCCACTTGCTGCGGTTCTCGTCCACTCGCTGCAGTTGCTCTTCCTCCGACAATCGCAGACTCACGTCGATGGGCAGACACACTCTCGGCTTGGTCGCCACCGACGCGTGACGACGCACAGCTAGCTCAATCGCATCAAACAGATCACGCGCAGCACGCGCCTGTACGTCCAGCTTCGCTCGCAGTCGGGCGTTGTACTCCTCCGACTGCTTGCGCGCCTGGAACTGCCGTCTCGCCATGTTCTCCCAGATCGGCGCCGTGCTGAGCACCGCGCGTCCGCTGAAGTGCGGCTGCAGCATGGCCTCGCGACGCCGCTGCAGCGTGAAGAGCTGCGACTCGAGCTGCGCCGCCGAGTCGCGCAACCCGTGGAGCTCCTGCTTGCGGCGCTCGCGACACACGTTGATTCGTCGCGGACGCGCCTCCGTCGTGGCCACGCTGCCGTCCTCCGACGCCGCCTTCTCGCTGTCGGGGCTTCCGCTGTCGTCCAGCGACTCGAGCAGCGACAGCGTCGCGTCCAGCAGCGCAGGGTCTTCGTCGATCAGCCAGTCGCCCATGGTTGATTGATTTTGCAATATCAATCAGTCTCTCGCTTGATCAATCAAAACGTCTTATGCCTCCATCAAGAATTGAGTGTACTTCCTTTACCGGGCGCCCTGTGACACTCGAAAGAACGTTGGACGCTCTCACCAACACTCTCTTGTTGAGCACGTTGGCTGAGTAACCAGTGTACCCCACTGTACCCACTTCGTACCCTCCTTCACGTCAACATCTCGTCTAGCGTATCCAAAACCGAAGAGCTCCATTCCCACATCCCATTATTTGTCGCATCATCCATCAGTGACCATCACGCTACCCTGTGTGAAAATGCTGCGTACGCTGCTGCCTTCCTCCTCGCGCGTGGCCTCCGCCTCCGCCTCTGCGCGCAGCCTCGGCCTGCGTAGCCGCTGGCTGAGCGGCGCCGCGTCGGACGCCGTGCGCGCCGAGTTCGAGCGCAAGCTGGCGCTGGGCAAGACGCTGCCGCCGCTGGACGACAACGCCGCCAAGCTGCAGATGTACGCGCTGTTCAAGCAGGCCAACGACGGCGCCAACGCCACGCCGCGTCCTGGCATGCTGGACTTCGTGGGTCGCGCCAAGTGGGACGCCTGGTCCAAGCTCGGCTCGCTCAGCCAGAGCGACGCCATGGCGCAGTACATCGCCATCATCGACGACCTCGCGCGTCAGCACGGCGTGGACCCGTCGGACCCGGACGCCGCCGCCAAGGCAGCAGCCAAGACGGAGGCGTCTGAGCCCGTGGGCGGCGGATCAGACGACCTGCGCGTGGAGATCTCGGACGACGGACTGCTCACCATCCAGCTCAACCGCCCCACGCGCCACAACGCCTTGAACCGCGGTATGTACGCGGGCATCGTGGAGGCGCTCAAGACGTCGGCGTCGAACAAGCAGGTGAAGGCCGTGCTGCTCAAGTCCACGGGCGCCACGTTCTCCAGCGGCAACGACCTGTCGATGTTCACGGCGTCCACAGGCCAGAGCTTTGAGGATATGGCCGAGGAAGGCGCCATGCTGCTCGAGGGTTTCGTGGACTCATTCATCACGTACCCCAAGCCCATCGTGGCGGCCGTGCAGGGTCCTGCTGTAGGCATCGCTGTGACTATCTTGGCGCTTGCAGACCTCGTTTACGTGGCCGACACGGCGACGTTCCACACGCCGTTCACGGCGCTGGGTCAGTCGCCCGAGGCCTGCTCGTCGCTGCTGTTCCCTAAGATCCTGGGCAACGCACGCGCCAACGCGCTGCTGCTGCTGGGCGACAAGCTCACTGCCCAGGACGCCGTGACGTCGGGCTTCGCCACCGACGCGTTCGGCGTCCACGACTTCGACGCGCGCGTCCAGAGCAAAGTCGAGTGCGTGGTTGATTCTGTTGGCGATTGATGTTGGTGGTTTACTGGGACTGATTTGTTGGTTGATTGGTTGATGTTGCAGTTTGCTGCTGTCGCGGTACCCGAACTCGATGCAGAAGTCCAAGTCGCTGATCCGCTCGCCGGCGGTCGTCGCCGAGCTGCAGGAGGCCAACCGCCGCGAGTGCGACGTGCTTAAGAAGCTCTGGCTTGGCCCCGAGTGCATGGACGCCGTGCTCAAGTTCCAGGCCCGCAAGAAGTAGACAGTATACACAACGCAAGTCTATTGGAGTGGAAATGTATGGACGTCTAGAACCACGACGAGAGCCGCTTGGAGCTGATGGACTTGGAGCGTGCAGCCACGGAGGCTCTATCGTCGTCCTTGTCTTCGTCCTCATCTTCCTTCTCATCAGCAGCGGACGAACCCACCAGAAGCACGCCGTTGGGGGTTGTGTTGGCTGGCTCTGAGCCTGGATGCACGTGGCCGACGACCTTGTACTTGCACATGATGCACTCGGCGGCCGGAGGAGCTGCTGGGGCTGGCGGAGGGGAGACCGTCCGCTCTACTGGCGACTGTGCTGGCACTGGAGCTGGCGTTGCTACTACTTCAGCAGCAGAAGCCTTTGTGGAGACTGCAGGTGCAGTTGGTGCCGCAGTGGGTGGACCGTGGACGTGGCCTGGGACGTTGTACTTGCACATGATGCAGTCGGGGGCCTTCACCGCCTCCACCACTTCCGCCACAGGCTCCGCTGGTGGTGGCGTCTCCTCCTCCTCCTTCGCTGGCGCCTGTGGCTCTGAATCTGCCTTTATCTCCACGTGGACTTGTAATTCCTCCACTGTCTCCACCACCACAATGGCTTCTGCTGGTTCGACCGCTGCCTTCTCCAATTCCGGCTCTTCCACCATCGTTGCCAGCTTCGCCACCGCTTCTCGCCTGTGCAGCGACTTGTCTCGACGTGCTCGTCGTGGTGGATCCTGCGACTGAGCCGCCGACTGAGACAATGGCTGCGCTGATGATGAAGCAGCAGCGTCACTACTCACAGACGCCAAGGCCTCCACCGCCGCCCCTCGCGCCGTGTCGCTGAGCTCCTCGATCACGCCCATCGTCACGCGTCTGGACAGCGACGCGCGTCTTCTCGCTTCTCTTCTCGCCTCCCCAGTCAACGCTGCGTTGGTGGTAGACACCGCCTCTCCCTTAGTAATGTATCCCTTCTCTTCGCCTCCGTCCTGAAGCCCGACCTCAGTGTCAGGAACCCCCACGGCACTGCCAGCTCCATTCTGGAAGCCCTGGTGGAACAGATACCGCAGCGCGCGGGTCTGCTCGGCCTTGACCGGCCGCAACTTCAGTGTACTCTCGAACAGCAAAGCCGACGTCGTGCCTTCTACGCTGAACTCCTTCAAACCCTTCTTGCCGTGATGGTCGTGGCCGCTCAGACACAGTGTGTGATGAGGACCGGCAGCGCGTGGCTCGTAGTACGACGATGCCGGAACGAACGCCGGCTTCTGCGAACACACGCGTAGCTGCTCATGCAGCAGAACTGCGTATCTGATCGCCTGGTTGGTCGCTGGGTCATGACGCACACGCGGCGTCGCGAGTTCCACGACCATGGGCGGGTTCACAGCTTCGTACTCATGCGTACATGACGACGCGTTCAGGAACGTCGTCACACCGTCCGTGCTGGTGCCGTAGCCTTCGTGGACGTGGCCAAACACGTGGAACGTCGGCTTCACGCGCGTCTGCACCTCTCTAAGCAGATCGCCGCAGCCCACGCGCATGTGGCCCACATGGTCTCCGCGGCCCAGCGGCGGCGAGTGCGTCACCAGCATGTCCACGTCGTTCGGGATCTGCTTCCACTTGGCCACGAGCGCGTCGCCTCTTGGTAGATTAAAGGCCCAGCTGCAAAACTCTGGCTGCCACGGCGAGCCATAGAACAGGAAGCCGTCGATGAGCACGGCCTGGTCCTCCAAGTACAGCGCGTTTGTGAGCAGCGCGCGCACTTCGTTCGGGTCGTACTGCTGCCTGTGGCCGTAATTGTGCCAGTGCTGTGGGTAGAAGTCGCGGTCGAAACTCGCCTCGTGGTTACCGGCCACTACGATCTTGTACTTGTGCGGCAGCGTGCCCAGGAACGCGTTGAACGCCAGCACTTCGTCGCGCTCGCCCGTGTCCGTGAAGTCGCCCGCATGGACGAACACGTCGCCGTCCGGGATGCGCGTCGCCGCCTGCAGCTCGTCGTGGAGTCCGTGCGTGTCAGATATGCACACCACACGCATGCTGACTGCTTGTACTGCTAGTGCGTGAGTCTGTGACGAGTGACGAGTGACTGTGTGACGTGTGAAGCCGCCAGCGCGAAGAGGACCGAGATGCGAAGAGAGAGGTGCGGATTAGCGGAGACCTTCTGTCGATGAGCCAAAGAACGTCTCGTTGTATCAGTGGATTGACGATGCAGACTGATGACGTACTGATATAGGTTGATGAATGCACCTGGACACCCTTTTAGAAAGCGCTTTTTTATTGGACGGATATGTCGATCTGATTGGTGAATATATTCTTGCTGTCAGCCAATCATAATACGTTGGGACCACTTCAACATCCGCTTGGTCCAGGAGCTCCTCAGGTCAGCGACGTGGCGTCGTGAGGCCCTGGCGACACGCCACTGCCGCTGAATCTACGCGGCCGTTCGCGTCGACGCGTCCGCCCGTCCGTCCGTGAGGGCGGTGCCCATTTTCCATTCTATTCCTAGTTTAGACGCGTGTGATTTTCGAATTTTTCAAAGAGCTCTGTGGTATCCGTTGCTGTCGATCTGCCGACCTCGTAACCCGCCTTTCTCGCTGATGAAACCCTTGGGTCTTACGCCTCCACAGCTTTAAGACCAAGCAAGAGCTGGAGGTTCTGATTACATCGTTTCGTTCCCAGACTTCTGGGAACATCCGCAGTGTCAAAGCCAATCACCACGCGTCGCGGCCTGCGATGGTGGTCATGCGACTGTGCAGCAGAGGCCTCCCGCCAAAATTTCCACCTAAAGCAGGCGCGCAATTCGCGTTTCATTTTGGATTTTGGATTAGACGCCTGGTGTGGAAATGGCGCCGTCGCCGTCAGGAGTTCATGGGTGCACTACAGGCAGTAGACTTGTCTTCGTCGTTTTCTGACGCGTCCCACATCCGCCCAGCCCTTCCAGTCCTTCCATCTACCGTAGCGGCAGCGTCCGTAGCCTAGGCCTCAAGCCTCAAGAGCTCTACGTACGCATCTCCTGGAGCAATGCGGATGGCTTCATCAGCCAGCGGCAGGCACATCCGAATCCACGGCGTCCTGCACAGGCCGATAGAACTCAAAGCCTGCGATGGTTCGACTGTACGCGTGGTTCGCGGCCGTCGTCGCGGCCAGCGCCTTCGCTGTCTGCGTGTCAGCTGACGCAACGCCGGCTCCGATCCCTTCGCTGATCGTGATCCTTCAGCCGGCGCCTTTGCCTGGAGCTCCTGCGCCTGCGGCTCCACCGCTGGACCCGAATGGCGAGCCGCCAGCGCCAATTCCATCTCTGATTGTGATCCTCCAACCGGCAGCGACAGCCCCGTCGCCGGTGCCTGCGACTGCGGAGCCCTCCGTGGACGAGCCACCGACCACCACGCAGCCAGATGACGCGTCGCCGAGCACTTCCGGCCCACAGCCAGCGACTGACGCGCCAGAGCCAACGACGGACGAGCCAGCGGACACGCCGACGGTCTCACCGACGCCGATGCCGTCAACTGGCAGTCCGGGTGATGAGGACCCGACGCGTTATCCTATTCCTATCATCCACGGCGACGACTCAGACGAAGGCTCGGGCTCTGGACTGGTCTACGACGGCGACGACAACGAACCGTCCACGACACCAGCTCCGACGCCAGCCTCGACGACGTCAGCGCCAACGACTGATGAGCCGACTGATGAGCCGACTGACGAGCCCACGCCGACGCCTGGGTCAGTGGATCCGATCACAGACGATTCGGACGGTGGCTCAGGCTCTGGTCTGGTCTACGATGATGACGATGAGCCGTCGACCGCCAAGCCAACGCCACAGCCTACTGTCAATGATGCTCCGGCTCCCACGCCTGCCGCGACGTCGACTTCTATCTCGACGACGGCACCGACGCCAGCGCCAACGACTGTGGATCCGCTGGTGAACGACTCGGACGAAGGCTCAGGCTCAGCTGACTACAACAACAACGAGGAGCCAGTGACACCAGCGCCAGCGCCGCCAGTGGATCCGGATGTGGACTCGTCGGACGAAGGCTCGGGCTCTGGCGTGAGTGACGACGACGAGACGCCGCTTCCAGCGACGGAGGCACCCAAGCCGACGACCAAGCCAACCCCCACGCCGACGCCTACGGATGAGCCGTCTCTCTATGATGGAGGTGGTAAGACGGTCATGCCAATCACATTCGCGCCGTCGCCAGAGCCAACGACCGACGAGCCGTCGCTTTACGATGGCGGTGGTCGCACGGTGATGCCGATCACATTCCCGCCGTCTCCAACGCCCGCTGCGACATCCGTCCACACGGCAAAGCCGACGCTGCCGGCCGATGATCTAATCGGCGAAGGCTCCAACGACGGATCCAACGACGGATCCAACGACGGATCCAACGACGGCTCCGGATCGGATCTGTTCAACGACACCACGGACGAGCCAGTAGCTTCGACGCAGCCTCCTTCCTCAGTACCGATGACGCCCGAGCCTACGACGAAGGTGCCAACGCCCACGACGGAAGGGCCAGCAGCTACGACTGCGGCTCCGAAGCCAGAGCCGACCACTGACGCTCCAACGGCCAGTCCGGTGTCGGACGGTAGTGACGACTCGTGCGAAGGCTCTGGCTCAGGTGACGTCGACGATAGCAACGTCACGCCTGCGCCAACACAGGAACCGCCAGCGGATCACGGCGACGATTCGTGCGAAGGCTCTGGCTCGGGTGTGATCTATGACGGCGACGCGACAGTCGATCCATCGCCCACGACAGAAACGCCAACTTCTGAGCCCACAACCGAGGAGCCGTGGCTTCCGACGCCCGAGCCGTCGACGGAGGCGCCTGATGAGCAAACGCCTGAGCCGACCACCGAAGAGCCCGAGCGACCGGCGCCAGTGCCGTCAGTGACTGAGGACCCAACGTCCGAGCCAGCGAAGACGGAGGAGCCCACGCCGTCGGAGGAACCCACTGCTTCGCCGACTCCAACGCCCAGTCGCTCACGAAAGACCCGCGCGCCGACGCCTGTGCCCACGACGCCCGAGCCAGAGTGGGAGGACCCTATCATGCTGCCGATCTACGTGGAAGACTCGGCCTCTGGATCAGACGACGACGACGGAGGCTTCGACCCGTGGGTCATCGAAGTCCGTCCTAGAAAGACGTACTCGCCAACGGCGGCGCCTGTGGATGACGGCGGCGACGATGGCGACGATGGTCACGACGGCGAGGAGCCGGACGACAGCACATCGACGCTGCGCCGCCGCCTGCGTGTCATTGCGCATTAAGTCACTCTGCTGCCTCGTAGCATCCTCCTCCTCCTCTTCACCATCGCACGCATCTACACACTCGACCGTGGCGTTTGCAAGGACCCATAGGGTTTCCTTTGCATCTATCTATCGATCCATCAGTCAATGCCATAGATCACTTTCTTCCATCAATCATCCGTCGAGTTTATTGTTGTTGCCTTTCTCACACAAGAGTGATGGTGCGTAAGGCAACTGAGACCGTCGCGACTAGATCAATTCAAAAATTCGCTTCATATTCATATTGAGCTCGTCACTTCAAATGGCCATCATCAATCAAATCACAGGGCCTCAACAACCCAAACGCTCACGGATATCCGAATAAATTACGACAGGGTCACCCAGGACGTGACTCACGTCGACGGCTCCGAGCCCTGGCGCTGGCGGAAGTCGATGCGCGTGATCTTCTTCACGTTGCCCGTCAGCGTGCTGCGTCGCTTGCCGCCGTCGTCCGCTGCTACTCCATCTGCTGAGCCACTCACGTCCTCGGCGCTGAAGTTCTTGATCAGATGCGCGACCTTGCTCTTCGTGACCACAGGTGCGTTGCCGTTGGAAGCTGCTGACGCGACGCTCGCTGCGTGAGAAGGCGACGGCGCCGGTCCACGAGGCACGCTCCCTCGTCGCTCGAACGTCGACTTGAGCGCGTTCGCGTACCGCTCCACGACCTTGTTGCCCGTAGATCGGACCGTCACGGCAGGCGGCGACGGCGCTGGATCGTACTGCTGCTTCTCCTCCAACAAGTCGTCGATGGAGATCGATTCTTCCGACTCATGGGACGACGGCTCACGAGACGACGAGTACTCCGACACCTGGGAACGAGCAGGCGACGGGGCAGCCGACTGTGGGGGCGACGACGGGCCTTGTCCTGCACCCATCGTCAGCATCGACAGCTCGTCCATTTCCCGAAGCATCTCCTTCATGATGCCTTCGAGCTCGTACTTCTCGCGCGTCGTCTTCTCGACGCGTTCGCTCAATGCGTTGATGCGCTGCGCCTGCTCGTCGTTGCGCTCTCCGAGTCGAGAGATCTCGGACGAGAACTGCACCACCTTGGCCTCCAGCTCGTGGATGTCCGAGTGGCTCTTGGTAGTCGCAGCTGCAGCCGCCGTCGCTGCCACAGCCGACGCCTGAGCGCCAGAGCTGAGCTCGCGCCGCAACGACTCGGCTTCTCGCTGTGCCATTATGAGCTGCGCCGTCTTCTGGTCCAGCGAACGCTGCAGCTCTTCGATGACCGTCACGTCCTTGGCGCCGTCGCTCGAGAAGTTCATGCCGCTGGTCGTGCGGCTGCGCTGCTCGTACAACTGTCCTTCGAGCGCCGTGAGCTTGACCTGCAGCGTCTTTTTCTCCTTCAGCGCGTCCTCCAGTTTCTCGTGGACGCTTTCCAGGTTGTTGCTTCGGTACCGCAGCTGCATGACCTCCTGTCTCGCCAGCTTGAGCTGCTTCGTGAGCTCCGAGACCTCGTCGTCACTCTTTGGCTTGGGCGCCACGGCTCGCTGCTCCTGTACCTCTCGCTGCTGCCGCTGGTCGTGCTCCAGCGTCTCGATCTTGATCTCGAGCGTCGTGATCTTCTTCTCGGCCGTGGCCAGCGCCTTCTTAGTGGTCGTGAGCTCAGTTTCGACTGCCGTCTTGGATGACTCCAGATCCGTCACCATGGTCGCCTTCTCCGTGAGATGCTGCTGCATGAATTGCAGCTCCTGCTCCTGGACCTTGAGCTGGCTCGCCTTCTCCTCGATGACCTGCTGCAGCTGCTGGATCTGCGCCTCCAGTTGCAGTCGCGCATCCTTACTGTTGTCGTCCTCGTCATCGCTGAGGAGCTCCACGATCTTGGGCTCGTCGTTCTCCGACTCGTCGTCGGTCGTGACGCCTCCAGACCCACTCGGCCCGCTGAGCTTGAGCTGCTGCTGGAGCCGCTCGTTCTCGCCCTGCGCGCTCGTGAGCTCGGCCGTGAGCCGCTTGACCTTCTCCTCCAGCGCCACCTTGGCCTTGCCCACGTCCATGTAGATCTTGTTGAGGAAGTCGGAGCCGCCTGGCGACGGGCCGGATCCGCCGGACGACGTCGACGCGCGTGAGTTGCCCAGGCCTCCGCTGCTGCTGTTGGTACGGTTCAGCGCCGTGTTGTTGTTGTTGTTGGAGACCACGCCGATAGCCAGCGTCGGCGACGCCTGGTCCATGGACTCGCGCATCCGCTGCTGCTGCTGCTGCTCTTTCTGCTGGTCCTTGCGAAGCGTCTCCATCTGCAGACGCAGCGTCTCCAGCTCCTGCACGAGCTCCAGCTTGTCGTCGCGCAGCTGCTCCACCTCCACACGCAGCGACGACTCGTCCGGCACCACCGGCAGCAGCGCGAGCGTGGCCGTGATGAGACTCTGGCGGCTGGCGCTGCTGTCGCTGGCCTCCGTGTCCGCGCACTCGCTGTCTCCTCCGACTCCAGGGCGGAGTCCTCCCAGTCCCCCGAGTCCCCCGAGTCCTCCGAGTCCTCCCAGCCGCGCACTCTTGAGCTCGCTCGTGGCGCTTTCCAGCTTGGCCTTGAGCAGAAAGTTCTCTCGTTCGAGCGCGTTGAGCTGCTCTGTGACCGACCGCACGGGCGCCACGCGGCTGGACGACAGCAGCTCGCTCTCGTCCGGCGCGTTGCTGGAAAAGTCGCTCGCCGACGACGCGTTCGTGGCCTTACGCCGCATCTCGTTCATTCCCTCGAGTCCTCCTCCAGCTCCTCCAGCTCCTCCAACTCCTCCTCCAGCTCCTCCTGCGTCTCCTCCGTCCTCGTACACGAGCGATCTTGCGAGGAACTCGAGCTGTCGCTGCAGTCGCTGGTTGCGTTCCAGCGCGGCGTCCATTTCCACTCTAAAGTCGAACTCGTTCCACGCGTCCGCTGGCTTGGGCTGCGGCACCGCGCTGTCGTGGAGCTCCAGCGAGCCGCCGTAGATGTGTTCCAGCTCGGCGTGGAACTTCTTGACGCGTTCCATGAACTCGAACTGCGGCAGGAACATGAACACCTGCGGCGGCACCTGCGTGTCGCTCTGCTGCGCCTGGAGCATTTGCTGCGCGCAGAACTGGAACGCCATCTCGAGCTCCTGCAGCAGCCGCATGTTGAGCGCTCTGTACTGCGCGGCGTTGGTGGTCTCGGCCTGCTCTCGCACGAGCAGCTCTTCGTTCTCAAACAGCAGCGAGTCGATGCGTTTCTGCGACTCCTTGAGGAAGTTTTCGAGCTGGATGATCTGGAGTTCCTTCCTCTCGAGACGGCGTCGCAGCGAGCGGCAGTCGTTGCACTCGGCGTGGGTCGTGAGCTCGCTGCTCTGGGAGCTCATGCTCACGACGCTCACGTTCGTGCGGCGGCCGGCCATCGACAGAGACGACGACGCTGTGGTCGCGACCGACGGCGACTGGAGACTGAGTCCGTGGGCTCCATGATTCGTTGGCGTGAGCGGAGGAGGGGGAGGGGGAGGGGAGGCGAACTCCCACACGACCTCGAACTCGAGCGTGGCGGCCAGGTCGCGGCACTTGGCGGGCGACACGCGGAAGGGCTTGGGTCTGTTGGCGCGCTGCGTCTGGACGATCTGCGCGAAGTCGATGGAGAAGAGCGCGAC
The DNA here is from genome assembly GCA_023336355.1 of Pythium dissotocum. NCBI lineage: Eukaryota > Oomycota > Peronosporomycetes > Pythiales > Pythiaceae > Pythium > Pythium dissotocum. The sequence goes on from JAADWY010000400.1 coordinate 23,118, forward strand.
GGCCGAGTGGCTGGGCAGCGCCACCAGCACGACCTCGTAGTCCTTGGGCAGGTAGTTGTCTTCAGGGGCTTGCTTGTTGCGCAGCAGCGACGTCTGGATGCCCACGTGCTGGTTCCACTCGGCGATGTGGTCGTCGTGCCAGCGCGTTGGTTCGGACGTGACTTCCTTGGAGTTGCGGCGGAAGAGCACGATGAGGTCGTCGTCGTCGGGCGAGATGTCGCGGCCGATGGTCGCGCGCAGGATGTACACGTCCAGGTTCACGAGCACGGTGGACGAGCCCAGCGACGACGACCGAGAGTTCTTGGGCATGGTCATGGTGCCGCGGACCTGCGTGGCGCGGCTCATGGTGTCGGTCAAAGTGTTGGCGATTTCGCCAACAAACTTAGACGCGACGGACTATACAGATTGTGAGGACGCGCGCTTGCTCGCTCGTGAATGGATACTACTAGATAGACCGACAGGAGACGTGGCGCATGAACCGCGTCGGCGGAGGGGTGGGGTCGTGGTGGTCTAAGTGGTGGATACAGTAGAGGCAACGCAGAGAGTCAGCGATAGGCCCGAGGGATGGATGGACCGATTGATCGATTGATCGCTAGACCGATAGATAGACCAGACCGGTAGTCGCCGCCAGCACGCTGGATGCTTTGGGCGTATGACCACGATGCCGTTCTATCGGTTGATCGACGCGTTTTTCTTCTTTCGACTGATAGACGGCACTCGCACGCACCTTTCTTTTCCGTCAGAGGAGGAAGCCAGCGCGGTGCTGGGCTGTGGGTGCTGCCAGAGGAGGACGACGCGTGAGCTCCTCCCAGGGTTCGAATGTCCGAGTCTCCGCTCGCTGTTTGGTCTCCAGGTCCGTCCGGTTGATGTCGTTGGACCCGTCCGTCGGTCGTCGTGGTGTTGGCGTCCGTCCTCACGCAGCGCAGGCCAGCGACACAAGAGCACAGCCACAATGCAGCGACAGGAAACGTCAGTTTGCCCAGGAAAAGCACAGTTGCATTTACGGGCGTCAAAGATAGACCGTCGTGGTGATTGGCTGAAATGACAGCTCGTCAGTCGCTTCTACTGGCTCTGGTCAGGCAAATCGCACTCACACGAGCACCACCTGGTCCTGGCAATCAACCAGCTGGTTTCCTCGCTCAAAGCCGCAGTTCAAGCAGGAATCTGAACTGTGCAAGACCGCGAAACGAAACGGCCAGCGAAAGGAAATATGGACTTTGCTCTCTCTCTCTCTGGACCTGGCTTTCCCGCTTTTCGGTTCTCCGCAGAGGAGACGTTTTGTGTGTTTTCCTATCCTCTCTTCCCCTCGGCTGGGGTTCCCAAGTGGGGAGGGGGAGAGGGTGGGGGTGGAGGAGGATACGCCCGATCATCGGGCGGATATTCAGAGGTGGTCATCCGAAGTTGGTCATTTCATCACTTGTCTCTGATATCACTGCAGGCCGTGGCACTTGTCGCGAACTCTGGATGTTGGATTCTGGACTCTGGATGTCTGGATTATTGTGTGGTGTCTGGACAACACATTCATCCACAGAGCATGCGCACGAACACCTGTGCCCACAGAGACTTACGACTGCCAATAATTATTGATTTGTGCCCAAGCCACCAATAAATTGAACGAAGAGGCGCGGCGATCTGAACACAGACGATGGACGGACACACTACAAAGATTAGACTAGACTAAACTAACTAAATACTAATGACAGCCATTGCCGCAACATGGCTACACTCACACCTCGGTCTCCGCAATGACCAGTGACGATGCGCCAAAGTCCGACAGCGACTGCGATCGCGAGCTGCCGAGACTGTGGCCGCTGCTGGCGAAGGAGGAGCTTCCGTTGCGGCTGGATGACGTGCGACGCGACCAGCGGTGGCGCTGCTTCATGCTGCTGCTGACCGAACGCTCGCTCAGCCGCGTGAGCCGTCCCTCCAGCAAACGCACCAGCTCCTCCTGCAGATCCAACGCACTCGGACGCAATTTCACATCCGGATGCCAACAGCGTCTGGCTAAGAACTGGACTTCGGCCGGACACTCGGGTGAAAACCGCAGCATTTGGTGCTCCTCGCCTCGCTCCGTGGCCGCCGCCGTGAGCCGCTTCATGGCCTCGACGCACACCAACGTGTCCAACTCCCACAGCAACGAACCGAACGCGTACACGTCGCACTGCATGGCGCGGCGTCTCGCTCTTGTGTGAGCGGACGTGAGCATCGTCGACGTTGTCATGGACGTCATCGCTGGTGGCGCGGCACCGCCGTTTGCGGCCTCTCGACTGTTGAGCAGCGACGAGTTGAACGCTGGCGAGTGCGAGATGGACGTGTTCTGGAACACCTGCATGACCTTCATGCGCGCCTTGACCGCAGACGCGCGGACGTCTCCACGCGGTGGGGACGCCGCCGAGTTGAGCTGCAGACTGATGTCCATGCCGCTGAGCTTGGCCTCGCCCTGTTCGTTCACGAGAACCTTCTCGGCACACAGGTCGCCGTGGACGTAGCCCATCGAGTGGAGGTACACGAGACCCATGGCCACGTCAAGCGCGATCGACATCTTGCAACGCTGTGCGTTGGGCGACGGACTCGCGATCACGCTTGTCTGGGGGCTCGGATACCAACTGAAGGTGCTGGGCCCGGAAGAGACCTGCTGACTGGATTTGGCAGCCGACAGAGGCGTAGTCGCACAGTACTGTTTGCCTTCGCGACGCGAACGCTCTTCGTGAAAGAGTGCGGCTAGCGAGCCATTGTGCATGTACTCGAACACGACGCCCATCTTCCACTTGTGGGTTCCTTGCTGCGAGTGGCTGTTGGTGCCGAACGTCACACCGATAAACTGCACGATACACAGATGCTCAAGCATCGACGCCAGTCGCACTTGCTCCACGAACTCGCGTTCAAAGCGCTTCCTGCCTCGATGCAGCTTGCTGCGATTGTGAAGCAGCGCGTGCATCACGACCTGAAAGCCCTGGTAGTCGGCCTTGTACAGAGTCTCGCCTCCGTTTGCCTTCTGGACCATCGGGTCTTTGATCATGATCTCGTCCAGCGGAATCTCGTACACTAGCAGATCCTCGACCTTGCTGCCACCGCGACCGCGACGGTTTCGATCGTCCTCTAGGATCGCCACGACGTTGTGGGCACCCACTGGTCCTCCCAGCGTCTTCACGGGACTCTCAAAGATCCAGCTCGCGTTGCTGTACTCGTCAGGGTCGGCGCTGCGATCGTAAGGACGGCTGCTCCCACTCGAGAGTTCCGGAGCAAACGTCGCGAACTGCGGTTGCTTGTTGTGTCCATTCTTTTCTCGCTTGACGAGGAACACAAACGCCGCCACGAGGATTCCCATGCCGAAGCAGCCAAGTCCCAACATCAGCATGGCCTTACTGGACATGTGTGAGCTACTGGAGCTTGAGCCAGTAGTCTTGTCGGCGTCGGTAAGTGCTGATGGGTCCTTGCTGCTGGAATTCGGCGACGCTGGTGGGAGGATAGCGGAGGACGACTCGCCTTTGCTGTTGCTGGAGGCGAACGAGTCGTCGCTGAGTACGCACACGGTCAGTCCGGACGCCAAGGTCTTGAGCTGCGCCTTCGTGTTCTTGCAGCTCGTGCTCAGCGTGGCGCCACCCAGCACCACGTTGGCTTGCTCCACGATCTTGACATCCGACTGCGCGATCTCGATGGTCTGGACTGCGTTGCCCGTCAGATTTCTACAGTTTGCAAGAAACGTGTCAGTCGTCGAGCCGTGAGGAGGGGGGAGCAGGATGCGGAAGCTTACAGGGTCTTGAGCTTGGGCGGCAGCCGCACGCCCGAAATGGATGTGATGTTTGTTCCCACGAGATTCCTGTGGAACATGGTGAAGTTCAGTCTCCCACGCATATTTGATGAATGTCTCCTTTGAAAATGGCTTTTCACGTACACGTCCATGAGCGCAGCGAACGCTGATAGGTCGGGAACCTTGTCGAGTGCGTTGTAGCTCAAGTCCCTACGAGATGACGAATGTGAGTTCCCAGGCGTGTGAAACTGGCATGAGGAGGGAGAGGAGGAACCTACAGCGTTTGAAGCGACAGGAGAGGGACTGAGAAGTTGAGGAAGGCCGACGTGAAATCATTCCGACTCAAATTTCTGCAGTCAACAACACTGTGAGTACGATTACCCCAAAAGAAGATCGAGGATGAGGATTAATGACTTACAATGTGGTGAGAGAAGACGGAAACGCCAGTCCGTTCAGAGCCACCAGTCTCGTCGATGCCAAAGAGCTACAACAGCACACAGACAGACGTCCGGTCAGCACAAGGCGGTTTGTGGTAATGAGGTGAGTCCACGGACGGACGCACAGGTACTGCAGCGACTTGAGCTTTATGAAGGCGTCGGCGTCGATGGATTGAAGGGCGTTTCCGTCCAGCACGAGCCACTTGAGGTCCATGGACGCCGGCCACGGCGCTGAGGACTCGATGATCGGGATGCTGTTGCTGGCGAGGTTTCTACAGGCAGGCAGGAAAGAAATCACAGAATCGGTCAGTCGGGGGGAGGAGAGGAGGGGGAGGACGCGGGGAAGATGCGAGGAGCGTACAGCTTGGTGAGGCGGCGGGGGAACACCATGCCCGTGAGCGTGCCAATGGCGTTGCCGTGCAGATCCCTACAAAGATACGCGTCAGTCACTCAGGCTGACTGCCTGCATACCCCAGTCCAGTGTGGCAACACGCACAGTTCGGCCATGCCGTCGTCCGCGGCGCCCAGCGAGCGGAAGGTCGTGAGGACGTTGCCGTAGAGCCACAGCGTGGTCACCGCTGGGTAGTCGCGCACGGTCGTGAGCTGCAGGTTGGAGACGTTCAGGAACCGCGTCTTATCGGGCTCGTCGCGCGTGCGGTAGTGGCGAGGCTCGCAGGCGGCGGTGTACGCGATAGCGTCCTCGGCGTCGGAAGTGTTGGCCACGAGTGTGGAGGAGTTGACGCACGCAGCCGCTGCGTAGGTGGTGAGCTGCGTGGCCACCAGAGCCATGAGCATGACGATCATGGTGACGCCCATATTCATGCGGGGAAAATGCCTCCGCCTTCGGTGGAGCAGAGGAGGGGAAGTGGAGGAGCGGGAGGAGGAAGAGGAGGAGGAGGGGAGCGTCCTCCGATGGACTTGTATCCGCTGATAGGGGCGGCTCATGCTGACCGCAGCAGCATGGACTAAAGCTGACTGCGCCGGGGGACGCATGCGGCCTGTCGTTCGTGTCTATCGTGGTGAACGAGCAGTCTATCCTGACCTAATTATTTGACATGCGATTCAGGCACCGATTCGCCAGCGGCGCCTGGTTGGAGATGCCTTGAAGGTGCCGGCTGCCCTTCAAGTCACGGTGAGCCACTGTGGCCGTGACTTGCCCTAACCATCGACACCAAATATCGCATATGGAAGGTCTTTACATGGGTCTTTCTATGGAATGGTGTTGTCGTTGGAGTGGAAAATCCGATTTAGCAGGTTCTCGCCGTGTCAGCTGGTGGTTTTTCAGAGGCACGAATTCTCCAGCTGGCTCCAAGCTTCCTTGACTCACTAATTTAGGATGGCAATCGCAGTTCACGTGGCCGTTGTTGTCCGCTCGCGACTGCGTTTACAGAGCCACGCCGTGTTTTCAGACGCCACGACACCGTCGAGTCAGTGTGCGCAGTCGTACTATAGATCGCTTTTGGTCTAAAGCATTCGCCGAAAAGCTCTGCAGTTTGTCGACTTCTTTTACCCGCTGAACTAACCGCGTTTGTCTCGTGGGCCGTTTCGACACGGTCCTTGAAGCGGACAGATCAACTCAATCCAGCGAGTGTGGACTCACAAACGGAGACCGTGCGTCGCGAATGCTCCTCGCAGTCAATTTCTGGCTCTCAGTTTTCCCGCTGCTCCTCCGCATCTTGGTGGCATGGTGCGAAGAGTGGTCTATCGGTTGCCCGCGTTCTATTTTTCATGAGGCATCAAGCGATGACACCCCGTCAGACTAAGCTAGCCTAATTTCAACTGGCTCGAATTATTAGCTTCAACATCCTCAGCCATGGCTACATCATCGTCACAGAGAGAGCCTGTCCTGTCCTGTGATGACCCCAGCGGAATGACACGCCTCACGGAAGCGGAGAGGAAGCAGGGGAAGTACAGACCATATCACGTTTAACCGAGAACGCCGCACTCAGCAACCCAGCCATCGACAGTCTAAAGCGACCACCAGCATGCGCCTCCCCAGTCTCAGCAGTCTCCTGGC
>JAADWY010000401.1:0-29227 GCA_023336355.1 Pythium dissotocum
GAATTCGACGCCCACGCGCTCATGTGACCTGATTGGTCTCCTTCTTATTATTTAGTAGAACTGGACTAATCTGTGCCACTTCGAATCATCAATGGAGTTGTTCGTTGCCTTTCTCGCCGTCGTCATGAAAAAGGGTTTACCAAACCACGTTCGTGTTTGCAGATATAAACCGGTTCTTAACAAAGTGAACATTTGAAACTTGCGTTTCCACTAAGTTAACTCGCTTGAAACTCTTCATCCTTGCTGGAAGTGACGTGTTGATGGAGTGACCGACGGACATGCTGTTCAAGGGCCTCGTGGACTCGCCGCCGGACCAGAGCGAGACGCTGCGGCGGCTGCAGGCCATCGAGAAGACGCTGCGCGTGTGTCGCGACGGCAGCGACTGGGAAGTCGCGCTCTCGGCCGACCACGACGCGATCCTCGGTGAGCTCTGGGAGCTGCTGCTGGATGTCGTCCTTTCTCCGTTATGGCTGCGGATCCGCGCCGCAGAGCTGCTCAATGTGTGCTTCACACTGCGCAGCGAGTACCTGCGTATCGACCGCCGCAATGCCACGTGGCTGCGCTCCATCGTGAGCTCTTCGTGCCAGATTTTAGACGAGTACGACCCACGCGTCCAGGACCAAGCCGCGAGTCTGTTCCACTGGATGGCGTTCCTCGAGCACTTGCTCTTTGCGACTGAGGACTCGGAGCTGTTCCATCGAGCAGTGTTCCGCCACGCGACCTACACGGGGCTTCTAAACAAGATGATTAAGTGTCTAAACCAGAGTTCTACACAGCTTTTCGCGGCCACGACGATCTGCTTGGCGGCCTTTTACAGGCACGAGATCCAAGCGAGGGACGCGCAGGCTCCTGCAGGGGACCAGACCAGACGAGCGGGCTCTGTGCTGCTGGATGTGGTGCTAAGTGACGCGACAAGACGTGAGGGCGTGCAGCACGTGGGTGGCGCGTTGCTGCACGTGATCAATTCGTGCGGGTACCCGTGTCCGAGCCACCGGCTCAGCCAACTCCACGACTGTCTACAGGTACGTACGTGTAGAGGACATGTCTGCAAAGGTTTTAAGGAAAAGGGAGAGGCTGACGATGTGTTATTGTTGTTTTGTGTCGTTTTGTAGCTGCTACAGGACATTTTACTGCACGAAAACAGCGCGCAGATCATTTTTATCAACGATTTCAAGGTGCTCATGGACATTTTGCTGCGCGAAGGCATGGATTTACCGGTCGAAGACCTCACGCGGCTGCCGTATCTTGAGTTGCTGGACGCGGCGTTGGCGTCGAGGTTCTACAGCGAGTCGCTATTCTATCGTAAACACGAGTTTTTAGCGATGCTCCATGAACTACTGGAGACGGGCATCGACGAGGACACGCTCATGCCCACCGAAGTCACTCAGCGCGTGAATCGGATCCTTCTGGAACGCATCGACCGTCTGGATTAATATTTTCGCAATCTGAAGTAAAGCAAATAGAGACCTGAGAAAATGATCCAACAGGTAATGGTACATTCATATTCGTTTTAGGAAATAATCAAATCTCTCCGCACTTTTATGTGGGGAGGTAAGGAGGGTGAAGAGGCTGCTGACCCCGAGAGCTTTATCTTATCAGCGAGTCGTTCAGCAGCTTGAGCACGATGGGCGTCGCGTGGTGTCGCTGTAGCCATTCGTCAATCAGTGGCCGTGCCTACAAAATATCAAAAATCATAATCAGGATCACGGTCTCCGATGTCAAAATACCACAGAAACTACACACCTTGTTAGCCGCGACGGACGACGACGTGAACAGCGATAGAAACAGGAACAGCAGTGCGTCCTGCGTGTGTCTGGACCACAGCAGCGCCGTGACGACGCACCGCGAGCGCTCGTGTTCCACGCAGCCGGCGACCACCAGCGTATCTAATAACGACGGCACATCCAGCGGCGCGAGATTAAACACCCAATTGGTGAGAATGGGCGCAATAGCGTCTCGACTAGGGATCGCGTCGATGCTCTGACGCCCACGGAACCGGAAGTGCGCGCCGTGGCGCATCAGCGTCTCCATGATCTCCGTGGTGTAGCCGTTCACGACCGCAAACACCAGTGGCGTGTACGAATTCTATCAAAATAAGGATAAAAGACCCCACATCAGTCAGAATACACCAATAAATATCGTACTGCCAAGATGAAAGTAGACGAACGTACCCGATCGAATACGTTGATGTCGGCTCCGTGGGCTGCCAGCAGCTCGATGGCTCGCAGGCAGTGGTGCTGGACGGCGATGTGGTACGGGGAGTAGCCCGTGGTTTGCGAGCACAGATTACTATCGGCCTCGCTGTCGAGCAGCAGCTGCAGAAGCGTCTCGGACTCGTACGACTTGCACGCGATGTGGAGCGGCGTCTCGCCTTTCTCGTTTTCAAAGTCCACGCTCACGTTGTGGTCGATGAGAAACTGGGTGGCCGCACGCGCGTCGTACTCGATGGCCGTGTGGAACAGCGTGCCGCCGATCCTCCGCTGGTCTTCCTTGCCAGGTTTTAAGGCCACGATGCGGTCATACAACAGCTCGAGCACGGGCCGTGAGTCGTGGCACACGGCAGCACGAAGGGCGCGCTCCTATCGTCAAATTTCACGTTAACAAACGGGAAATTTTAAAGACAAGATCTCCAGAAAGAAACTGGACACGTACCCCGGCTAGCTCGAGTAGTCTTGGGTACCTCTCAATGAGCAACTCCACAAGGTCAGTGTAGCCGTGCTCAGCGGCGATATCGAGTGTCATGCGGCCGTTCTTGTCTGTGAAGAACGGGTCGGCGCCGTAGGGCAAGAGCATCTTGACGTGCTTGATGAGCCCGTCGTCCATGGCCAGCAGCAAAGCCATCTCGCCCACTTCCGTGTAGCTGTTCACGTCGGCCTTGTACTTGAGAAACACCTCCAGCGTGCTCGTGTCGATCTGCTCGTACGTCGACCGGTCTCTTACGAGCTGCCGTCGGTACTTGGCCAGCTACAGTTTTCATTTCGTAAATTTCACAAATAGAAAGGGAGAAAACCTATTTGTTTTGCAAAATACACCAAAACCAACCCACGCGCCACGTGGACACTAGGAGATTTGGAATGGGAAAACGTACCGCGACGGGCGAGCTGACGTCGATGCAGCGAGCTCGCAGCAGTGGGATGGGCCGCATCTTCTCCATACAAACTCTAAGGATGTCTATCTGCAGTGGCGTCATGCCGGCTTCGTCGCGGGCCTCGATATTAGCACCGGCCTGTAGTAGGAACTGTGCGACGTGCGCGTGGTTGCGCCAGGCACTGAGGTGCAGCGCCGTCGACGCCTTAAGACTCTATCGAGATAGCGTAAAATTTAGGTTAGCATGTCTGGCGTAGCAAACAGAGGAGGGGACGACGGAGGAGGGGAGAGGAGCGGAGCGGAGAGGACTGACCTGGTGGCGATCGCAGCAGTTGAGCAAGGTCGGATGCGCGCAGAGCAGTGCGTGGAGGTCGTCGACTGCGCCGGTGTCGGCGGCGTGGAGCCACTGGCGGCGGAGTTCCTCGGGCATTTCGTTGTCCGCCATTAGGCAAATGCGAAGTGGCAGTGGACAAGAAGCAGCCGTCCTGGAGGAGAGGAGCGGAGCGGAGAACGGAAATGCTGCAGTGGGTGGTTGATGGGGTTGTGATGATCTCCGTTGCCCGACGGAGGAGCGTAATGTACCCAGCGATGGGGGAGCTCGGCGTCCGTTCGGCAAGTGGTGGAAAGAGCCGCGAGCCAAGAAGGCTGGTGGCTGGCAGTTGGCGAGTGAAGCTTCAAGGTGGCCGCTGCGTGCTGTGCTCCGCCTTTTTTCGAGGGTACGCAGCAGTGTTTCGAATGAGAGAGAAGAGAAGATGCCACCACAACTCTCTTGCTTCCTCTGTCGGGTTGTGTGCAGTGCCGATTCTACTGTACACTACACTCCGTGCTGTACAGTATACAGTACGGTACGGTACCGTACCTACAGTGGACTGTATGACGAGAACCCTCCTGGTCCAGGGTGGTGGTCACCACCACACCCAAACACTTGGATTGGGGACTCTGGGAGGAGCGAGTGTTTGGGTGTTCTTGCTGCCAGTTCGGAGGAAACTGGGAAAGAGAATCGGAAACGCAGGAAGGATTGAGTGGGCTGTTCTCCTCTTCTCTCCTCTGCTCTCCGCTTGCGCTGCGCTCCTCTCCTCTCCTCTCTGTCGCCTTTGTCTTCGACGCGAGTCGCGAGCGCAGAGCAGATACGTAGAACCGCAGTTGTTAGAGCACCATTCGGTAAGGAATGAACCTTCGCCCTAACCCTATCAATACAAAAGTTCAGTTATTCAATCTCAATTTGTGCTGCAAGCACGACTTGGAGTCCACGCGCGCACCATCCGAGAGAAAATTAGAGGCAAAATCTTTTTATTGACCCCTGGAGACGCCCACATCCAAGGCCTTGCGGCAACGGGGGCTCGACATTTGTTTTATCAGATCAGTCGAAGCCTGATTCTCAGCTCTCTGAATCTGATATGGTTGTTATATTACCGTAAATTACAGTTAAATAAATGATAGAAAGTACAGAAATGGTGCCGAAATGGTGCCGACGAATGGTGCTCTAACGAACGTCACATAGAACGGTGGCGTCCCAGTTTGAAGCTGGGCGGAGCGAACAGCGGACAGCCAGAAACAAAAAGAACTGGCCAGGCTCTGCGCCAGGTACACACCTGCACTGTCACCGTCGTTTGGTGATTCACAAAGAGGGGAAGCCTTCCCCCTTCCCGGAAGGGGAGGAGAGGGTGTTTAAAACACGTCTTGGTGAGTTTGGGGATCTCGAATGCAAAGCGTTCGAATTTTTGCTCTGGTAAACATATTCTTGAATTCTTGACTGTTCTCCTGGAATCAAACGCGGAGCAATTTTGAAGTGGATCCGACCGGAACAGTTCACCATTAGTTTGCGCTCTTGCGGCCGGAAGTGCAGTGCGATACGGGGAGTGCAAGGACGAATCTGCACGCCTCTGGAGTTTAGAGGGGCTGCGACTCGTTCCTCGCAGCCTACGAGGAGCATTTTTCCAAATCGGTATTTCGAAAAAAAGAGGTTTTACCAAAACAATTTCGATGCACCTTCCAAGAAAATGAGCAGCCATGTCATTTTTGGGATTACGGGATCTCAAACTTACAAAATGAGACTTTTAGAGTTGTCTTGCTCTTGGACGAAGGATGTGATCGTCGCTTTTGGGACATCGAGGTGTCATTTTCTCTCAAAGAGATTCTAGGCCTCTGGAAGATCTAAAGCCTCCCCTCGTTCCTAATTTGCTGACTTTCTTCAGCTTGGTCGGCCCACGATTCCGTGCCATTGAGTCAGTGGTTTCGCCACCGTCGGTCGTGGCGGATCGATTGTATCCACCCAAACGTGACACCACTAAAAACACTTCGAATCGGCAGCCAGACAGACAACACGCAACATCAGACTGGGAAAGTTGACACAAGACCACGCCACTGCCAGACCACAATGTGGGACTTGAACGTTTGTCGGCCCCCGAGTCGAGTCTGGCTTCGAAAAGATTCTCACTAGCGCGTGACGCAGCGGAAACCGTCGGCCTCAGTCGGGCCGGGCCATCCAAGTGTGTGTGTGGGCCTCCAGCCTAAACCTCAAGCGTACCAACACATCTTTGTCGCTGCTCGATCCCAGCCCACGACGCTTTGGTTTCACCCAGTGCCGAGGGTTGGACCGAATCCAAAACTCTCGAATCCCGCGAGGCGTGAGGGTGGTCTTTGAACTGGCGTTCAGTTTTCTAGATCTCCCGATCTGTCGTCAATGGCAACGCGACTGCTGGACGATCGAGGGTGGCTTTTGCGAGCCGTTGTTTTCGCGCACAGTACCAAGTAGTGATCTCACAGATTGCATAGTATGCCCCCGGCACTCCACACTTCGTTCTCGCATTAATGAAAATCCAAAATGCTGTTTTCTCTACGTTGATGTTTGGGGGAGCTGCAGTGATTACGACTGTTATAAAATCGTCGCTTTCTCCCACTGGGGCTTCCCGAAGATCGCAGAACTTTTTCTTCCCGGCGAAGGAGGCAGACGGGCTTCATCTTCCACTCTCAGTATCAATGGAAGGATATTTTCTTAGAGGAGTCGGTTGGTTTGATCCAGTATCAACTCTCTTCAAAACGTTTTCGCAGAGAATTCACCGGTGGGAGGTCTTGCCGTGTTGTGGTTTGTTTTTTCGACCTGAGTTGCACGTCGATAGTCCCGCGCGAAGCCGTCCGAAGGCCGTTTCACAGCTTTCGGTTGCCTGGTTGGTCCGGTCTCTTCTTCTTCTGCAACGCTTCAGCTGCTTGCTGGACTTTTCTAGCGACCAGACAGGCGCATCAGTCTCTGACTGCAATCATCTCGGGTGTGCTGGGGATCATCAGTGAATTGGCTGGGCTTGCAAACGTCAAAAATCCAGAACTTGGCGGCTTGCCACACCAACGGTCGCAACAGAGCGAATATTCCACGTTTGTTTGATGAAAATAAATCTGGAAATGCACAGACGAAAATGGAAGCAGCGAAAGTTTACGACGTCGGCAGACAGGAAGCCGACGCACGTGGATGTGTGTGCGTTGTTCCTAATCTCCCTCTTTCCCAATCCTTCAATTGTCACCCACCAGGTCGTCAGTGACGAGACCCGGGTCACGACACTCCACCAAAAGAGGAGAGCGGTCCAGCTTTGAATCCCACGGATGGGGAAGAAATTCGAAATGTCCGTCCTGCTAGCCTGTGGAATGATGCCAAATCGAATGCTCAAATGGGCATTCATTCATTACCTTGAGTATTGGGTGAGGAATGGTAGGAGGTGCTACCGTATCATAAAGCAGTGAGGTGTCCAAGCTTGGAGCAAGAGAGTTGTTTAGGGTGAATGACTCGTTCGTCGGTGATCTTCCGTCTCAGGTTTCGTGTCAGTTGATGCACCTGCGACGCGCGGGGCTTTCGTGGCTGCTGCAACGTGCGTATTGCTGCAGTGATTACAGTAGATACTGTAGTTGGAATGATTTCGTTGCCCGAATACCCAAGTTGAAGTCGGACGAAGTCTACTGTAATAGAGATACTCTTGAAAACCCATTTTACTGAATCAGAATCAGATTGTTATCAGGTGACGTTCAGTTGAAATCCTCAGTAGCGCCACCGTTACAGAATGTATCCAATTGAGAACGTTTGGGGGTTCGAGTTACTCTATCTGAGTGCATACACTTCAACGCGGATCTCAAGTACAGTTCACAGTTCAGTGCGCCTCACAGTCTATGCTTCAATGCAGCCACACCTCCACCTCCTTTCATCTCCATGCATCTCCATGCACACTTGGATGTGCCTCACCCTCTCCTTTGTTGGGTGTCGATCGATCGAATCTGCTCTCGTTCGTGCCTCGCTCGTTCGAGTATGTAACGTTGACTCGTCAAAATATTCGAGATCACTCTCTCCAGCGAGACCGAGAGAGGAGTTTTACGAAGGGCCGTTGAAGTCCGGACTCGAGCTGGACCGAATCTGGACAGGTGCAGGATGCGGCAAGAGGATCGCCTGACGCGGCTGACGACAGGCAGTGTTATCAAAGCCGAGAAGATCGTGTCAATCTTCGACGAAAGACAACATCCAGTGGCCAGATCGGCAGGATCACCACACCTCACAAGTACAAGTGTACTGCCATGACACTGGTGAGGTTGGCAAGTGATGTCGGCTCAATTAGATCACCACAATGTGTTCGATACGGCGTAAAAGTTCTTGATTTTCCATTATTGCACAGCCAAGGTCGAGTTGACCTGCTTTGGGGTGACCGACCTGTCAGGATTCTTCGTAATTTTGCGTTCTGCGTGCGAACGACATGCTCCTCTCGCAGTTCCGTATTGTACGAGGGTTTCTATATATATATATATATATATATGTATTTTTTACCAGGTGCATGCTTACCAGAAACGAAGCTGAGTGCCATCCTATCAGCGTCGAAGCTCGCAGCTTTCGGTCTGGCGATGACGCCGCCTTGCGGTCAGCGCAGCGCATCAACGACTCCAAAATTTGGTGACGACGCCGCCACTCCATCCTGAAATTCGTGATGAATCTGGACGAAACATACCGTACATACTGCACAGCTTGTTGGCACTGTTTGGTCCACACCGAATGCAAAAAGGCGTCCACGCTGTAGTTGTAGAGTGGGCCTTGACAGCGTGCGTCCGGCGAGAAGATCGTGGACCTGGCCTGGCGTGCGTGTGTGTGTGTGTGTGCGTGTGTGTATGTGTGGCAGGCTGCCTACTGAGAGTTGCCCTCATTGATCTGAGCTGTGCCACTTCGACATACACCTTCGACACGGTCCCGGACGAGGAGAGTGGTCAGTGGCAAACATAAAATAGAAAAGAGGGACGAGACAACCAGGGAACGACCGTTCGCCGTCGGAAATGATCACGCCACCGAGCCGAAATGTTGGGCTCAAGCGATGGCGATGACGCCGTGGAGTCAGGTCGCTGGCGGATTTAGGGTTGGAGGATCCGTCCCAGCCAAGACGTCCACGCTTCGCTGTATGCCACTGGACTGGACTGTACACTGGTTGCCGTCCATCTTCGTCTTCTCTTCTTCTCTTCACGTTCGCCACTCGACTCCATCAAGCGGATCAACCGTCTCCACTGGCCACAGTGGGATGTCTAATTGACATCTCACACGACGCCCGACCCCTCTCGATACACCAAAATGCCCAATTTTCAGACTCTGGACAGAAGGGTCCTTCAGCCGCCAGCCTCTTTACGACCACCCAGTACCGTACCAGGAGCTCCGTGGCTTCTCGCTTCCAGGCTGGTTCCAGCTTCCTCCTGTGCCGCCGCCTCCGCCAGTTTGCTTATCTGGACAGGTCTTGAGCGCATGGGATGGTTGATAGCCCAGTGTCTCTATGTGAATAAGGCAGCTTCAGCGTGGAAGACGCGGTGAAATGGAGACCCAAAAACTGTGGTGAGAAACGCAACATGTCTTCACGATAACCTCACGCGTGCGTCTGCCACTCAGGACACGAAGCCTGCACGGCAGACTGCAGACGCTGCAGAGAATCTGGGCAAGCTGACCTTTCCGACGGCCTGTATGAGGACGAACAGTGAAACAGTGGTGATCCAGACCCATGGTCACGATGTGGCTGGTGTCCCCCGACGGCAAGACACACATCAATGGCGGGTAGGATGATGAAGTATGAAGCCTGTATGTGTGGACTATTTCGTATCTATCATATTCAAAAAAAAATGAATCCTTCACCTTCGACTACCAAAAAAGGAAACCTCGCATCGAAGCTCGTCTCGTCTCTCCCTTGTCGACTCGCGCTGGGAGTTTACAGAGCCAGACGATGCGACTTGCGTGGGCTTGGTGGTCGTAAGCTGAAGCGCAGGTGGTCTTTGCGCTGCACGGGCACGTTCTGAACTTCCAGGTCGTCGTCGTCGAGGCCGAACTCGTCCAGCGAGTCGATGCGCGTCGACACTTCGAGGTACGGGTTCTGGTCCAGCGGACGGAAGCGGTAGCCAGTCAGCGTGAAGAACGCAAACGCTGCGCCTTCGGCAACCACGACGGAGCACCATGTCGCATTGTACGGCAGTGACGCCGCCAACAAGAAGAGCGCGATGCGCGTCACGTAGATGTACGTGACGACCGTGAGGTAAAAGGACCGGAACTGCACGAGCTTTTGCAGGTTGATGTGGGCCTTGCCGTCGGTGAACGCCGACTGGCGAAGCGTTTTGATGGACCACACGATCGGGAACAGGATCGCGAAGCAGCACAGAATGTCCATGACGTGGAGCACGTCGCGCCACGTGACCCACTTGCGCGTACCCACAGCACTCTCTTCCATCACGATCATCGCCGTGTTGCTGAGCACTTGGAGCACGAGCACGATGGAGATGACCGACTTGTCGCGGCGAGACAAGTGGTTCTTGAGCAGCGACCAGCCCGTGCCGATGAGTAGGATCACGACGAAGAGCATGACTCCCTTGAGGAACATGAACACGTAGTACACGGCCGTCCAGTGGGTCAGCGTGTCGCCATGGCGCTTCATGTAGTAGTAGCGCATCGACTCGGCGAACAGCGAGATGGTCTTGAGCGCCACGAGGATCGTCATCATGTGGTGCACGTGGTGGATCTACACAAAATACGCCGCAAAACAACCAAAATGAGCACGATTTGCCGTGTAAAACAGCCGATAAACCACGTAAATGAGACTTACGTGTTGGGTATTTTGATGCAGGAACCGAACCCACGCGACGGCGACGGTCAAAAACGCCATGGTCATGAAGAAATACACGGACGGCAGCAGCGCGTCGCCAGCACTCAGGTAGTTGCCGCCAGGGTTCCGGAATTCCGCTTCCATCTACAACATAAACAAAGTACTTTAGCCTAAACTACCCCAAAACATGGTTTCCGCCACCAATACTTTACTTACCTGGAACGAGACTTCGAGGCCTTCCGTGCACTGCGAGAAGAAGACGTAGTAGAATCCCGGTCGTGGCTGAGCCTTGGCGTCAGCCATGATAGGCGCGTCGTCGTCTTTAGGCTCAGGACCCACAGTATGGGCGATCGTCCACGACGCCTTGTCCGTGAGGTCGATGTAGAGCCCCGCCGTGCGGTTCTGCAGCAGACACGTGGGCTCAGGCTGCACGGACGGGTCGGCATCTCCACTTTCAATATACGCCATCGTATCCCACAGCTTGGTTTCCTGTAAAAACAGTAGAAAATCAGTAAAAGTCTCGAAAACCATCAATTTTAGGGCTCTTTTCCTCGGAAAAAACGACGTACGTGAACGAAGAGCAAGCCCGCCTGGATGTCGCTGGTAGGCTTCTCTTGAGTCTTGTCCTTGAACGAGAACGAAACGTCGCTCACACGCAGTTCCATCGCCGCATGAGGCGCAAAACCGAACCGCTCGACGAGGAATTCGCGCCGGTCCTCCTCGCTGAACTGCCAATTTTGCTTCATTCCGTGGACGACTTGCAGCATAACCGACATGGATACGCAAAACATGAACACGCGCATCATCGAGCTTCTTCTCACCACCGCAGGCCGAGTGTAGCACGCTGTAGAGACCCGCGAAGATGACACCTTGGCGTCCATCATGGTGCTCATTTTCCCTCGTCTCGCACCGTGACGCCAGTTGTTTCGTCCAGGAAAGCGAAGCGAGTTCAGGCGGGACACGGAATGATGGTCAAATCAGGTTTGTATCACGTTAGAAACCGGTTTGTATCGTAAATGGGTACAAATAGGCTAATCGTAATTGAATTAGCCCCTGAAAATCTGTGACGTGTGACCGCCAACGTCCTAATGGTCCTTGACACGGATGACAGTGGCCGTGAGATGAACGACGTTTGCCAAGAAGCAAAGCCACTCGGCCTCAAGCGAAGCAGACTCAAGCGCACGGCTGTTGCTGGCCTTCAACGGGCTGGGGATTCTGTGTTCCACGCCGTCGTACGTACAGTACGACAGCTTGATGTCGGGCAGCGGCGTGTCCCGCTTCACGACCAGCGACTGCCAGTGCCAGCCAGTGGACCGTTCGTTGCGTGGCTCGACGCTCCAGATCTGGTCGCAGACCTCTCGCTCGAGCATCTTCATGCTAGAAACCATCGCGAGATCCACAGTGATGAACTCGACATGCGAAGCACTAGATTCGTACGGACACGCCTTGCCCGTCGTCGCGTGGCCTTTCTTCACGTAACACTTGAGACTGCGCTTGTCCTGGCACAGCAGGATGCGGCTGACGTTGTCCACACCACGGCCAACGCTTGGTCCGCGGTAGAGAAAAGGGGCGGGACGGTAGAAGGTCGGACGCACACGCGGCGTCTCTTGCTTGGGCAGTCTTCCAGCAGCTTCAGCGTCCAGATACCGATTCACGAGTCGGTGGTAGGCGGCTTCCTGAAGCTTCTTCGCGTTTTCGGCCTGTACGTCGTTGCTCGGTGGAGGGTTCATAGTCGTCTTCGTCGATGGTGTCGCACTGCTACTGAAAATGGACCCGGAAGGCTTCATGGGTAGGACCGGCTCCACTGTGAACTGCACGTGGATCGGCACGGGAGTGTGGAAGAGCTTCATCTTCTTGGGCAAACGCAAGCCGTCACGCTTGGGGTCCTGAATGTTCTCTTTTTCACCGGCTTTGGTCTCCACCATTCGCTTCTTGCTTGGTAGGAGGTCAATTGTGTCCATAGCTGCTCGGCTCAGTGGCATCGTGGATGATGGAGTGATAGCTGGCGACAACGCACACAGATCCGGAGTCACAGGATTCACAATCGTGTCAATCGAGAGGCGGCTCTCAAATGGCTCCTCGCTGGTTTCGATTCCGGCCATGGTCTCATCTTCCGGCTGATCTTCGTCTTGGCCACTGAGGGCACTAATTACGTCTTCCATCGCCTCCGTCGTAGTTTCTACGTTGTCCTGCGCTGGAACAAGCGAGTTGGAAACACCAGCAAACCCATTGGAGAATAGGGCCTCCACACCTTGAAGCAGTCCCGCCATCACATCCACCACATCGTCGTCGACCGGAACATCGTTCATCGCGGGTGCCGATCGAAATGGAACGCTTCCCGAACTTTTCGTTGTTGAAGTATTCGACGAGCGTCGGTCCTGGCTCGAGCTGAAGCTGCTTCCATCCACATCCACGTCACCATCCGCATCTCCTTGGCTACCTCCGAGAGCCGTACGCTGCGAGCGGTCTGCCAGCGCTGCCACGCCTCTGTCGGATCGGCTTCGTCCGCGCGTGTCGAGTGCAATATACACAGGTGCCTTGGTGTCAGCGTAGGAGCGAGACGTCGAGCCGATGTAGATTTGCCAGGCAGTGAATCCACGCATGGCGTCTGCATTGAAGGTCGATGACGAGATGTCCAATGCCTCCACTCTCGCTTGGAACGCCTGCTCAATCGACTTGAGAATGTCGCTTCGACTGGCCATGACGATGGCGCTCGCCGTATCGTGCTGCTGCGGGCGTTCCAGGTACCGCAAGTTGGTTTCGCTCATCGTGTACCACTGGATCGCGTCGCGGACCATGGCCGTCGGGCTGGCATACATCTTCATCGCACTCAGTGGAAGCACGTACCGGTTCGCGACCGAGATCGTGCTGTCGTCCGAAAAGAGCATCACCGTCAGCAATTGCGTCCACCACGCCGGCGAGATGCCGTCGCCCAGGTTCTCGACTCGCTGGACGACTCCCCACTGGTTGTAAGCCGACGGCGCCGCCTCTTTCGCCGACGATGTCAGCAAGAGGTTGCCATACTCGAGGATCATCACCACGTCACCAGGTCGCGAGTTCATCTTGAGGCCGACAAACTGGGCGCGCTTGCGGTCTTCAGTCAGGTTGGGCAACGCCGCGTCACTCGTTGGCTTGTGGTCGTCACACACGTGGAAGTTGGCGTCGATCACGTCCCCACGACCTCGCGTTTGCGTAGTAGGGGCCGACGTATCGCGACAACGGATGTGCACGGCCGTGCAGCACTTGGTACAGCTCGAGCACGCCGTCAAGTCCGTCTCCACGGCGTGGCACGCGTCGCACGTGTGGCGCGGACACACCAACGGACTCTGGACGCTGAGGTTCTGGGCCTGGAGACACTTGGCGTGGAAGAAAAAACCGCAGTCGGGCAGCGAACACGCCATGAGCTCGTGCGACTCGTGACCCAGGAAACCACAGAGCTGGCACGTGTGGAGACCACGCGTGCACTCGCCACACACCCACTGCTTCTGAGCCTTCTTGTCACGAGTAATCGCCGACGCGAACAACGCCGACCCACCTGCCGACAGCAATGACGACGACACGCTTGAGCCAGACGACGTCGACGAAGACGCCGCCGATCGAACGGATCCACTGGCCGCGAAGTCCTTGGTCAGGTTGAGCTCCTCGATACACAGGGGATGGAACGACCGCGCGCACTTGCCAGCGCAGTGGAGCAGCGTGCGTCCGCCGCCGTCACACACAGCGCAGAACGATGGGAAGAGCTTGACGCTGGGCGCCGCCAGCGTCGCATTCGCAGCACTGGCGTCGACGCTTTCGCGCGTGCGTTTGGCGCCGCTGGTCGGAGCTCCTGATGCGCCAGCGGCTACCGAAGACGATGCCAAGCCGTTGAACCCGTTCAGATCCACGCCCAGTAGCGACAGTGGCTCGCCTTCTTCGTTGTAGCGCTCGCATTCCTCTTCGTGGAACTCGATCTCGTGGGCCGCCAACGCACTCGTGTAGACCATGTGGCACATCGGACAACTCGCCGTTGGCGCCGCTACAGAAGCCCCAGAAGCCGCTGTTTCGGGAAGCGTGGAGCTAGTACACGAAGAAACATGGAGCGCAAAAACCACGGGCGCGTCGAAGCGCTGCAGACACACAGGACACGTCGCCGCCGTCGCCATATTCCCCGTTTCCCTTCCTTGCTCTTTCTTTTGAGCGATCCCGTTGGCAATGGAGGGAGTCGACCCATGATGTTGCACGAAGCTATCGACCATCACTCTGACATTTGTTCGAGTAACCTTCGCGCGACATTTGAGCTGTTGATCTGGTGATCCAATTGCTACCACACACACGAACACCAGCAAGAATGGCAATGGTACGAGGCGGAGGTGCCGCGTCGGCGCGTGCGATGCTGTCGTGTTCGTGGCAATTGCAGCGGGTTCTGGAAGGAGCACTGCAGCGTGCGCATCCTGGCGCGTTAGAGCTGCCGCAGCTGAAGCTGCCGCCGTTTCTGGGCGTGCGCCGGTCGATGCAGGCGAATGTCGACTACCAGAGCAGCGTCGCGCTCATGCTGGGCAACCGCATGCGTGTGTCTCCGGAGCAGTTCGCCAACGATACGATCAAGAAGCTGGAGGAAAAAGATGCTCATGTTGTACGCGACGCGTTTGTCTCGAAAGGCGGCTTCGTGAACTTGGTGTTGCAAGACAAATGGCTCGCGTCTCACGTGATGGACATGGCGACGCTCGGCGTGACGCCCACACCGTCTACGCCTGGGGAAAGCAAGTCGATTCTCGTGGATTTCTGCGCGCCTAACTACGGCAAGAAGCTCCACGTTGGCCACTTGCGGTCGAGTGTGATTGGCGATACAATCAGCAACCTGCTCGAGTTTCGAGGCCACAAGGTGTCGCGCATCAGCCACACGGGCGACGTCGGTTCTGCGTTTGCCACGCTCATCGTAGAGCTCATGGACCAAAACGTGCCTTTGGAGACGCTCACAGACCAGCAGCTTGGACGGTATTACGAGTCCGGCAAGAAAAAGATTGCCAGCAACGATGAACAGTTCAAGGCTCGAGTGGATGACGTCGTGATCCAGTTGCAGCGTATTGGCAGTAACAAGAACGGAGCCACTGGTCTGGATCCAACAGTCGAAGCTACGTGGAGACGAGCGTGTGAAGTGAGCCAAGACGCGTTTGCTAAGATCTTTGGACGCCTGCGCGTGAACGTGATGGAACGCGGCGAGTCGACGTACCTCAAGCTCATCCCAGACGTCCTCGAAGAGCTCAAGGCGTCTGGTCTTGCTGTCGAATCGCGTGGAGCGCTTTGCATCTTCCTCGATGGGCCAGACAAACCACCGATGCTCATCCAGAAGCAGGACGGCGGCTTCCTGTACGCCACCGTCGACCTGGCGTGTCTTCACTCCCGAATCTTCGGCTTCTCGAGCGTCGATCCAACCAAGTACGACGAGATTGTATACGTGACCGACCAGAGCCAGCAGCTCCACTTCCAGCACCTATTTGAAGCCGCGAAGCGTGCAGGATGGCTCAAGCGTGGTGATGACGAGGACCAAGTGAAGCTGACGCACGCCTGGTTTGGACTGGTGCTGGGCAAGGACGGCACCAAGTTGAGCTCTCGTAACGGCGCGTTCGACTACTTGGAAGACCTTCTGAACGAAGCCGGCGCCGAGTGCCAGCGACGATCAGTGCTTCCTGGTGGTGATGCTGAGTCCTCTGCTGCTCTCAATGGACGCATCGGTGATGCTGCTGTGCGGTACTTCGATCTCGCCCAGCAACGTGAACGCAACTACAAGTTCCTATTCGACAACGTGCTGAACTTGAAGGGCAACACGGGCGTCTACCTCCTGTACGCGTCGGCTCGACTGAATGGCATTCTGCGTCGCGCTCAGGACCACCCAGGACTCCGTGGCGTCGAAAACTGGAGCGAAGTGCTGACGCTGCAGCCTGACGCCCGTGACTTGCTGATGCATGCATCGGACGACTGGGAACCGACTGAACGAGCATTGGCATTGCTTCTTTCCCAGTTTGATGACGAAGTCACTGCAGCCGTGACCCATCTCCAGCCGCACTACCTGTGCGACTACCTCTTCCGTGTCGTGAGCCATTTCCACGCATTTTACGAGAAATGCCGTGTGTTGGGCGACGCCAAGCAAGACTCGCGCCTGCTGCTGTGTGCGGCCACCCACTCAGTGCTCAAGCGAGGACTGGATCTTGTTGGATTAGAAGCTGTCGAGCGCATGTAAAAACAATGGAGCTGCTCGATCAATCGTTGTGGATGTTGGTGAGACCATCACAAAAAAGCCAGCTGGATGCAAGTGTAGCCATCTCTGTCACGTGATCATGGAGGTTGCACGAAGGTTGCTTGAAGTGTGTCGAACGCTACGAACGCTGAGGTGCAACACTGGGGTTGTTCCAGCTTGTCGCTGGTTGTGTTCTGGCCGGAACTAAAAAAACCTCGGAACATTTCCCCCATCACAGCAACTTTTTCCAAGCCAGCTGCTCCACCGCCGCCGTAAACGGAGTCTTCGCCTCATTTTGCACTGGTCACAAGTGAGAATGCGACCTGCAAGTGGCGACGACGGCAGTCGCGAAGTCACCGCGAAGGCCGCACTTCGAATCTCACGAAGCCAAGAACACGTCATTATGGTGCGTTGAATTCGCGATGGACACGTGGTGGGCGCACGCTCTGGCGCCACCTAGGTGACGAGAAATCGCGTCTCAAGTTCTTGAAGAAGCTTCGCGAGCCAACTGCAAGGTATGTTTGGATCATTGCGAGAAGACTACGCAGGTTCTGACAATGAATCGATTTTTCCCATGTAGGTGGAGATGTCAGCTACACGATGGTCCCGGCTGCAGCCGAGGATATCCAGTACGTCTCGAGAGCGAGCCGCGCATCGACCAGCTCCAAGCGCTGCAGCGCCGTCGGCTCATGGTCCTTCGATCGTTCAGTTCGGTCCACAAGCCCATCCCATGTGGACCAAGAAGCGGACCAAGTCCAGATCAACGTCCAGATCCAGAAGCGGTTTTTTCCTGCGGGCGACACCTGGTGAAGAGCCAGCGGGCAAGAACCAGTTTCTCAACCCATCCCCTCTGCGTCCAGAACATTCTCCCGCGGGCGTGGTGACCCGACGTTGAATCTCCGCCCAGCTCACTGACATCGTGTTTAGTCGACGACGTCGCCTCTCCGCGTGTTCCCGCGCGCATACAATTTTCAAGTGTTGCGTGGTCCATCCGTTTCGCGGCTGCAATTCAAATTGCAATTCATTGCAATTCACGCGCAATTCAAACGGCTAGGTTTTTATAGAAAAACCAGACCAAGGGGAGAAATTCTTCGCTGCCTCCGCCTGGAAACCAAGGGCACAACCACCAAGGAAACCCAAGGAAGCGAGTGAAGGCAGCGTCAAGCAAGCAACTCTCGCGTCTCCACGGGTCTGTCGGTCGTCCAGGAAGCACAGGGAAGAAGCCTTCGTCAGGTTCCTCCTCTCCATCTCCATCTACCCCCTCCCCTTCGCCTCGATTCGTCTTCGTCTTCGTCCAGCGCGTGTGATCTTTCCCGCCGCTTTTCGCTGTCGATCTCGTGATCATCTCTCGTCCCCCGGCGTCGCGACAGTTCTTCTCATCTAACCCGTGAAGAAGATCTCTCGTGACGACCTCTCGCCTGTCCGTGAATCCTCGAGTCTGCACGCGTCTCGATTTCTCGCGGTTTTTCGCCCACATAAACGCCCAGAAACACCCAGAAACAACCCGTCCATTTTTCCAACAAAAACCAACAAAACCCCAGCAAATCAGCAAGCGAGAAGCGCGTGCCCACAGACAAACAAGCAGAGAAAGCAGTTTCCAGTCGATTTACGTCCGTCGGTCAGCGAGTCGTTGCGTGTGAATCCCCATTCCTCGCGACTCGACTCTTCCATCCGCCGCGTCGTCGCCTCGACTTCCTTCCTGCCCGTGTGTGCCATCGTATTTTATGTGGTTTGATAGATCCTAAGTTATCCCATTCCGAACGGTGAGTCTGGAATGCCCCACGATCCACTCCAGGCGGAATGGAACGGAATGGCTCACGATGTATGTGTGGAACATGTAGCACTCGTTCAACCCCCCCTCCCCTCCCCCCGTTTGTCCCATCATCTCCACAACCACCCACCCACCAAACTCCTCACAAGCATGGCGTCTGACTGGATCTTCTCGGACGAAGAGCTGCGCTGCGCGCCGTCTCAGTGCGACGGCATGAAGCCCAAGGACGAGCTCATCCTGCGCCGCAAGGGCTGCGACTTTATCGAGAAGCTGTCCAAGCCGCTGGATCTGGCCAAGCTCGCGATCGTCAGTGCGCAGTACTACTTTCACCGGTTCTACATGCGCCAGTCGCTCGTGCGCTACGACAAGTACCTCGTGGCGGCCGCGTGTGTGCTGCTCGCGTCGAAAGTCGAAGAGTCCCCGAAGAAGATTGGCTACGTGGCCAAGGAGTACATTGTGGTGCGGAATCAGGTCGAACGAGACCAAGTGTTTGCCATCCAGAAGCACGACCCCACGGTGATTGCGGGCAAGATCATCTCGATGGAGGGCGTGGTGCTCCATGCGATGGCGTACGATCTCACGATCACGCACCCGTACAAGTTCATCAATGAAAAAGTGGACAAGGTCGTGAAGCTGCTGCAGAACCCGGTCGATGCCAAGCGCCACTGTGCCAAGCTGAAGCAGGTCGCGTGGAGCTTCCTCAACGACAGCATGTACACGTGCGCGTGTCTGCGTGCCGAGCCAGTGGACCTGGCCGCAGCTGCGGTCTTCCTGGCGGGCATGTACGAGAACTATGTGCCAGAAGAGCTGTGCACGCTGGAAGGCGCCCCGTGGTGGGAAGTGCTGTCGACTCCGTTCCATACCTTGCAAGGTATATATTTGGCGCTCCTCTCCCAGCCCACGCGAGGCAGAAATGCCTTGCGTGGCTGGTGTTTTATGTGGATTATGGAACCGTGGATATTAAACCGTGTGTGCTCTGCTATGTCTTAGACACGGCAACGTACCTGCTCGCGGCGTACTCGGAACCGTACATTGACACGCAAGTGCTGCCGGCAAGCCTGGCGAAGCTCGTGTTGATGTTCCACCCTCCGCGCAGTGCCGAGAGCCCGAACCACGTTGAAGCGTCGCTCGCGGGTGAACTCTCTCGCTGCAGCTCGTCGATGACCTCTAGCAACAGCAAGGTCTTGGCGGCGTCGCCTCTGTGCGTGACCTCCCCGGAATGCAGCCAAGGTCGCTCGCCCATTGACCATGATTTTGACCACGACGAGGCGCTTGTGTCCACAACACCCACGTTGCCAAACATCACGCCGTTCTCGCGGAAGCGGTCGTTGGAGTCGGGAGACAGCTCGTCACGGCGCGTCGCCAAGACCTTCCGGTGAATGCGAGTCGAGCTGCCGCAGAAGAACCGACGGTGGAAGACGCGGGCTGAATGAAGACCTCAGTGCGAGGTCTGTCAGTGTGCTCGCTGGTCGTCAAGGTCTCGTGGACCTGCCAACTCGACCAGTGCCTTCGTGTCTTCTACGACGTCTCGCCTGCTTTGCCTTCGCCCCCCTCGTCACTCGGTGTGTTGATTTGATCGTGCCACCATGATGGATAGGATTATTAGATGCTAGCAAACCCTCCCACTCCCTCCCACTCCCTCCCTCCCTCACAAACAAACCCCTATTTAAAAAAGCAAAACAAGATGTACGCAACAGCGATGTGGCGGCTTCCGCGCGTCGCTCACAACCCTCCCAAACACTATTGTTGCCATCATTTTCTCCATTTTCATCTTCATCTGCAGAAGCGTTTACTGACGGAACAAGCATCAGTGACTCTAAGAGGAAGCCTCCGTGGACTTGTCTGTGGCGGCGATGGTGCTGTCGCCGTCGACGTGGTTGGCGTACGCCGTGTACTTGGCCGACGAACCGTTCACCTGAGCAGAGCACCAAATAATTAGTGAGAAAATGCGCTTTTGGAAATGTGGGGACGATGCAGGAAACGCACCAAATGGGCTGGGTACTTGCGTGCGTTCTTGATCATCTTGTCCTGGATGGCGGCCGCGAGGTCGATGTTGCAGCGATCGGCAAGGCGCACGAGGTACAGCGCCACATCGCTGAGCTCCTCACCCAGGTGGACACGATCCGCCTCTGGCCAATCTGTCAGAATAAGATGGTGAGTCACAAGCCCGTGAGATTAGATTGTGGTGAGGAATAATGAGCGTACCGTCGACGGACGTGCTGTCGCCCTTCCACTGGAAGCACTCGGCGAGCTCGCCCACTTCGCCAGTCAGTGCGAGTATCAAGTTGCGTGGCGTGTGGTGCTGATAGTAGCATTTACAATGCGTTAGTAGGAAAACGAGTATCGAGATGGTCATGCATGGAGACGATGTACCTGCTCCCAGTTGCGGTCGGTCGCGAACGTAGCCATTTGCTGGCGCACGCCTTCAAGCGTCGCATGCGAAAACTTGGCACTCAGCTCTGTCTGCTTCTCCTCTTTCACATCGGCCTGCGTTGGCTGCGTAGTGACATCCACAGGCGCGGCAATCACCGCCGCCGCACGCTCATTCAGCGAGAGGTTCTCCATTTTCCGACTTCTTTGATGCTCTCCACTTGAACTGCCAACGTCATCAAGCATTTTGTGACGCCGCTTTTTAGTGACACCTAAAACCCCATTTGAATGACACAAGTCCGAGTGTCACTAACTCGACAGCTCCTGGAATTGTAGCCACCCACAACCATCATCATGTGCGGCATCACATTACTCCTGGAGCGTGCCTCGGCAGCGGCGTCCATAGCGCAGCCCTCACTGGTCACCAACACGCCGCTGGCTCAGGAGATAGAAAAAAAGCTCCGGCAACGCGGACCCGACCACTTTGGCTGCGTGGACCACTCTGTGAGCCCCGCAAATGGCGTTTTAC
Source organism: Pythium dissotocum (assembly GCA_023336355.1). NCBI lineage: Eukaryota > Oomycota > Peronosporomycetes > Pythiales > Pythiaceae > Pythium > Pythium dissotocum. Next base: position 21,063 of record JAADWY010000401.1, read on the forward strand.
CATGGAACCTTCGACTGTGCAGCGCCGTTCTCCACCTGCGCGGCGACGCGCTCACGCCGCAGCCCATGGAGGACGCGCGCGACAACGTGCTTTGCTGGAACGGCGAGGTCTTCGGCTACGATAATGACCGCGTGGTTACAGGCAACGACACGCAGTGGCTCAGTGATCTTCTCCACCACACGAGCGAGTCGTGTGAAGACCCAACCAACGAGATCGTCAGCGTGCTGCAGCGGATCCAGGGGCCGTTCGCGTTTGTGTGGTTCCACCAGGCGACGCAGCGTTTGTTCGTCGGCCACGACCGCTTCGGACGCCGCAGTCTGCTGTTCCACACTGGAAGTGAAGAGCTCCAGGACGAGGTCCTCTCGCTGGGTCGTGAGACCCGCAGTCTCGACATCAGCGGCCTTCAGCGCCTCGTATTGAGCTCCGTCGTGCTTCCAGTGGATGGAGAGGCCTCTCACTTCGATGAACTGCCGTGTACTGGAGTCTACGTACTCGATCTTGTCACTCAGCAGCTCATTTTCCACGCCTATGAGCCGCTTGTCTCGAGCCAGTCGTCCATCATCCCGACTGTGCATGACGCCTACGCGTGTGGACTTCCAGTATCCATTTCGCCACCAGAGTCTCCGTTAGGAGCAGCGGCTGAAGGTCTGCTTATCGCTCTCAGCAACGCTGTTGGCGTGCGAGTGCGTACGATCCCGAAGAGACCGTCCGCTGACGGCCACGCGGCTCGAGTCGGCGTGCTCTTCTCAGGCGGCCTGGACTCGGTCGTGCTCGCAGCTCTCACACACTTCCACGTTGAAGACCCGGACGAGCCCATCGACTTGTTGAACGTGTGCTTCGATTCCGGGTCGCAGTTCCAGTCGCCTGACCGACTCGCTGCCAAAGTTTCACATCGTGAGCTCGTGGCGTTGTTTCCGACGCGTAAATGGCATTTTATCCACGTAAACGTGGTTTACGATCGTGTTTTGGTGCACCAAACCGAGATTTTGGAGCTGCTTGCGCCGTGTGATACGCAAATGGACTTCAACATCGGCGCCGCGTTTTGGTTTCTGTCTCGCGGCCAAGGCCACGTCGTGGATTCCACTGGTGAGGCGTACGGAGACGTCGGGGATCTCAATGGATTCCTATCAAAGTCACGGGTCTCGACTGACCAGCTCAATGGCGAAGCCGCGATCCAGGCCCTTGGGCTGTTTCCTAGTGATGCGGAAGACAAATCGTCGTTCTGTCCAGCAGCCAAGTGTAAGCGCAAGCTCAAGCCTGGCTGTGCGTTGGGAGTGTGCAAAGTGTGCTGCCTCAAGGCCCAGAAACTACTGGCCAAGCTCAACCCAGCATTCGATGAAGGAGCTGTCGTGAATGAAAAGGAGGCGATGGCGAGTCGCAAGCAATTGGCCGCGATGTTGGGCGACGCTAATGATGAAGACGCCGTCACGAGTCTCCTGCAAGTGTATGAAACCCACTGGAAGGCGTCCAATGGCGAGATCTGCCGCGTGCATCACGACAAGAAGAAGGCAGCGGACCAAGCGGATATGGCGATAGCCAGTGAGTTGACCGTCCCAAGCCCGGAGACTCATGAGACCACTGCTACGACCACAACAGCACGCGTGATGCTCGTGGGAATTGGCGCCGACGAGCAGCTCGGTGGTTACGGCCGCCACAAGACAGCGTTCCTCAAGGCCGGCTCGGACGGCCTGCGGTCCGAGTTGGCTCGTGACATGCAGCGGATCTGGAAGCGGAACTTGGGCCGTGACGACCGCTGCATCTCGGCCCACGGCCGCGAGGCGCGGTTCCCGTTCCTGGACGAGTGTGTGGTCCAGTACATCGCATTGTTGCCATTGGATTGTGTGTGCGACTTTGACAAAGAACGAGGCGAAGGCGACAAGCTCGTGTTGCGGCTCGCAGCCAAACGACTCGGACTCGCCAACTGCGCGACGCTGGCCAAGCGTGCGATCCAGTTCGGCACGCGGATCGCCAAGCACGCTAACGCAGTGGCGTTTGGCAGCAACCGCCAGGCCTCCGGAGATGCCAAGATCCGCCTGCGAGCAGCTCCAGACGACGACGAGGACCAATAGAGGACATAATTCGTCAAATATTAGAAATAATACGTGGAATTTTGAAGGAAAAGGCGGACAATTTGTCGAGTAGGATGAGGTTGCTGCCCACTCACTCTGCCTTGGCGCTGGAGCTCTCGGAGCCGCCGAGCGCGTCGATCTTGGTCACGCTGAGCTCTTCCCACTGGTCCGAGTCTGTCATTACGGTGAATACACGATAAAATGTTAGCGGGTATTTGATCCCGAGGGGTATACAACGGCACACACGCACTCTCTTTCTTCCAGCACATGTAGATGACGCTGTCGTTCTGGACGTCGTGGTCGGCGAGCGTCGCGACGTCCGTGAGCTCCTTGCTTTCCTTGGCGTTGAGCCCCGTCCAGAGCTGCACGTGGGACGCGCTGGGCAATTGCGGGAACAGCACCGCGAGCTTCTCCTTGACGCTGAGGAACGTGTCGCCTGGGAGCGCGTCCACGAACACGGTCTGGTTACGGCGCTTCACGCGCACGTACGGCACAGTGCGGCGGTCGGACGACATCGTAGAGGACGAGAGGAAGAGAGGAAGATGGGTGTGGTCTTTCTTGGTGATCTTTCTCGGGACCTCTTTGCGCTGAAAGGGCAAGTGGGGACCGACTACCTCTGCTGTAGCATAGAAGTACCGTTTAAGAGAGGATTTTGTGTCTTCCATAAACGAATACATCAACGGAGTATCGAGTAACACAGGAGAAAGGACATGGCTGCACTCCCCGCGCCACGTCGCAGATTCACACTCCACAGTTGATTCGAGTAGATGATGTGGCGGCGACTGGCTGGCCTTCGACTATGCGATGGCGACTCGCCGTCTACAGCCACCCCGGTGCTGAGCGCTGGCGTTTACCAGAATGTGATCCACGTGGACTACGGTCGCTCCACTCCATCTCCCCTGCTCACCACCACTGGCGTCTCACTGAGCGACCTGCCTGTTCGAGCAGCAACTACGCTGGCTGAGCTTCTCGACGCTCAGTCGTTTGTTGCGTTTGCCTTGTTCTATGTCTCGCCGTCACCGCCTGTTCGACAAGTGTACACACACCGCACTCGCCTGTAGATCCCTCCGGACGCCGCCCGCCTTTCTCAACTTCTGGAGCTGCTCCGTCGACCAAATCAGTCACCAAACCCCACGCAGTTTGTAGTGGCCAGTACGTACCAGCTCCACGCGCTTTACGTTATCAGAGACCGTGTACAGGGACTCACGGTGGACCCAAAGCGGTACTTGTTGTGGCCGCAGTTGCCCGTCGAATACTCGACGTTCACAGCCTTTCCGCAGCTCACGAGCCTGGAGATCAGCGCGTCACTCTGCCTCCCCATTAACCTGAACAAACTGAGCCATTGTGCACCACAGCTTCGCCAGCTCACGATTAGGAACTCGCACGAAGTCAGTGGAGATCTGCGATGTATGGCTGAACTGGAGGAACTGCATCTAAGCAACACAAACATCAACTCGTTCTGCATCGCCGTGGGCCTCGCCAAGCTCCATACTCTCAAGTTCATCGCACGCAAGCTATCCGACCTCCTCCACGATGCTAGCCGCTTACCAGAGATCGCGTCTTTACAGCGGCTCACGATCCTAGGAACGATCGCCAAGTGCACGCGTGGTGCTTTTCAGCATCACCTGTTGACACTGAAGGGGTTTGCCGACTTGGAGGGTTGCAGAGGCTGGCACTATGAAGAAATGCCCAAGTGGCGCGCACCCACGCACTCGATGCTGTCACTGAGGTCGCTGCAACTGGGCAGCCGCCAGTACCGCGATGTGCGGTCGCTGCAGCCACTGCGACAGCTCGAGCATTTGCAGATCGCCTTCCCGAAGAAGGTCAAGCACTGCCGCTCTCTGCGTGGGTTCACCTCGCTGCGCAGACTCGACGCCACTCGCTTATGGGTCTGCGATGTCGTTGGCTTCCTGCCAAAGCTCGAGACGCTCGCTTGTCAATGGCTCTACTGCGATGATGTTCGTCGCACACGGTTCTGTCGGCGTCCTCAAGACCGCTGCAAGTACGGGATGCTGTGACTACAGTTGCATCACTACGGCAGCTTCAAGTGGTTGGCGGCTTTAGCGTCGACGACACGGATCCAGTCGTCCATGCCATGCTGGACGGTATTACCCAACTCGAACTGAGCAATGGGCTTTGAGGTGACGTCGCTGAGCCGCTTGACTCAACTGAAGCGTCTGTCCGTCCACGGCGACGGATTAGAGGCAGTCTCATTCACAGGCATCGAAGCCTTCGCCTGTCTCGAGGAGCTATTCGTGGTCATTTGCTACGGCCATCTTCTACCTCTGTTGCGAGGCATGACTAGTCTCCGCGTGCTCGCGTGTCACGAGGTGCCAAGGAGACCCTCAGTGGAGACTTCCTCCGCTGTGGACTTGCCTCCTCATCTCACACATTTGTACACTCCATTCGGTAGTGTTCACTTCGATATCATCGAGCCGACCGCTGTATTAGCTCAGTTGCGCGTGGTTTCACTAGCAATTGATCAAAGCTGCGAGGAGCTACGCCGTGAGCGAGGTCCAGGTCGCGCAGGCCAGCGTTGCAGTGCATTCTCCATCCAGTAACCGATTGCCTGTGGTCCCCACAGTGTCTGCGAAGCCAACCGACAGATACCACGCTGGGGACCCATAACCACGATTGCCGCCGACTGCTCGAGCCGAAATGGACGCTGTCGTCGGCGCATTACGTACACGGAATCGAGCACCAATTTGCCGAATGGAGTTGAAGAGCTCTCAACGTCTTGCAAATCTGGTTGGGTACATATCATCAACTATGAGAGGTACCCCTTGGGGTCCGGAAAGGACGTCAATTACGCCTAATGGAACTCCTACTGAAGGAGCTGTATGCATCACGAGCAGAGATCCAACGCAATGTGCTACTGACTGTGTGAGTCTGTCTTGCACACTTACTGCCTTCCATCCTTCTCGGCTGCCTGGATAGGTTGCACGGACCTCCTCATCCTGTAGAGGTCACTAAAGCCCTGGGAAGGACTAGGCGGCCGTTGGCGGCTTCAACCGCGACCTCTGGAGTCTGTTTTCTAATCCCAGTGCGTTTCCACAAGTCACCAGGCTACTTTGACGACTCTATACTCGATTCTTGAGCCGAATCGCCCACCACGATGATCCCTCCGCAGAGCTCGCTGGTCAAGTACAACAGCCCGATCCTGGTCAACACGACCAAGGAAAAGGCGCTGAAGCAGAAGCAGCAGAAGCCCGGCGCTGGAGCTGCAACTGCGCCTCACAAGAGCAACCAGACACAACCAGCAGAGAAGCCGACGCTGTTCACGGGCAGCCACACGCAGTCGCAATCGCAGACCGAAGACATCCTCAACTCTATCCTACCGCCAAAAGAATGGACCGAGGACGGCCAGCTATGGGTCCAGTACGTGTCCAGCACACCCGCCACGCGACTGGATGTCGTCAATCTCCAGGAGCAGTTGGATCTGCGTCTTCAGCAGCGTCAGGCACGTGAGACTGGCATTTGCCCCGTGCGTGAGGAGCTCTACGCGCAGTGTTTCGGTAAGGAGGGGATGCCTTGAAGTCAAAGGTCTCAGTTATCGAAATATCTGATCTTTGATGTTGTGTAATTATAAGACGAGCTGATCCGCCAGATCACGATCAACTGCTCCGAGCGTGGGCTGCTGCTGCTGCGTGTGCGTGACGAGGCCCGTATGACCATCGCCGCGTACCAGACGCTGTACGAGAGCAGCATCGCGTTCGGCATGCGCAAGGCGCTCATGGCCGAGCAGAAGAAGATGGAAGCCGAGCAGAAGATCCGGCAGCTCGAGGCTGAGAATCGAGAGCTCGTCGGCCAAATTGACGAGCTCCACACACGCTGCGAGGCCGTGCAACGCCGCGAGGAAGAGCGCAAGGCCAGCGACGAGAAGAAGCACCACGAAGAGGTCGACGTGCTGCGCAAGGCCAATGACCAGCTCAAGTCGAGCCTCGAGACGCTGCTGTCCGCACCAAAGTAGACGCGTCACAAGCCAGCCAGTCGGTCTACGCACACTGATCTATTGTACATGCCTTACATCCTACTCCTTGTTCATCTGTCTAAACAACCTCTATCTACTTTACTCTAATCTAAATCTACCTTACCGCGAAGCAGCGTGGGTGCGACGTTCAGGACGGTGCGTGTGGGGCACTGCGCCATGGAGAAGCGCCGCCACGTGCTGCTCCGTCGAGTCTGCGAGCGCGCTGGCGTTGTAGCCGCCTTCCAGCACGGACACGACGCGGCCTTGACAGCAATGCCACGCCATCGCGACGATCTCGTTCGTGATCCAGTAAAAGTCCTGAGCCTGGAGCTTCATATCGGAAAGCGGATCTTTCTCATGGCCGTCAAAGCCCGCGGAAATGAGAATGAGCTGCGGCTTGAACGCTGCGACGCGCGGCCACACCGTGTCCAGGAACTTCTGTCTGTACACAGCCCCCGAAGACCGTGCAGGCAGCGGGATATTCACGATATTGTCGTGCTGGCCGCGCTCCTTCGCGAAGCCCGAGTGCGGATACCACGGCGACTGGTGCAGCGACACGTACAACAGGCGAGGCTCGGTCTCCACACGTTTCTGCGTGCCGTTGCCGTGGTGGACGTCAAAGTCGACGATCGCGATGCGGTCGAGACCGTACTTGTCCAAAGCGTGGAATGCGCCGACGCCAATGTTGTTGAAGAAGCAGAAACCCATGGACTTCTGCGGCTCGGCGTGGTGGCCAGGCGGCCGCACGACGCAGAATGCATTACGTGGTCGTTGTAGACGTGACTCAGCGTCTTGGGACTCGACAGGCTCAGCGAGTACGCAGTCGATGGCGTGGCACACACCACCGGCCGCCAGCAAAGCGGCGTCCAGCGTGTGGCGCATGAGGATCGTGTCGTCGTCCAGGTCGATGAACTCGAACTGCGCGTAGTACGACGCCTTGCTCTTTGGTTTCTGCGGACGCGTCTGGTAGTAGCTGGACGACGGCGACATGGGCTGGTGCTTGTCAGACCCACTACTGAACCCGTTGCCTTTCCCGTTCTGGTGGCCGTTGGCGCGTGGGCTCACGAAACCTTCCTCCATCTCCAACGCGTCCAGCGCCGCCATGCTGCGTTCGATCTTGGCTGCGAGTTTATGCAGCGAGTCCACGTGGACGTCCGAGTGGAAGCGCGTGAGCTGCGCGACAGTGGCTGGCGCGTAGCTCTCGGAAATGGACAGGTACGGAAGCCTCTCGGCGAGCGCGTCCAGCACGAAGCGCAGCCTTTCTGGCCGTTCGACGCGGCGTGGGATGCGGTGGCGCGCGCAGTCGGGATGCGTCACGAGCAGCGTGCTACTGGCGAACACGACGCCCGCGATGACGTCGTGCCAATGGCGACACACGAGCTGCAGGTGGAGCCATTCATTGCGGCCGGATTGCGGGCGTTCTAGGAAGCCGCTGCGAGCCAGCTCTGCGACGATAAACGCGTGGACTTGTTGCGGATGTGTGTACGTATCTAGGGAGTCGCGGATTGCCGCCATGGTCACGTGGAAAGGGATTGCGCGGAGGGTGAGAGGAGGGATGCCGGTGAGCTCTTCGAGGATGGAAGAGGGAGTGACGCAAGTCACGATGAGTGTCAATCCTCGATTTTGTGCCTATAGAGAATGGAAGTGACTTGCCGAGGACGTGATAGTGACATTGACTGTCACCAAAGACATGAGGACAAAAGTGCATCATATTTTCATATTTTCATCTCTGTACAAGAGCAGATAGTTTTCAGTACCCAGGAAATATTTCATTGGGTTGCAATGTGGGATTTGCCAAAAAAAGGTGGTCTTTTCCAGAACAAGGTGAGAGTTTGATGACCTGCTGGCGTGTTGTCGGTCATGCTCGGTGTGGTAAGTTGTGGCCTGTCCGCCAGCGTATCATCACCTTCATTTCCTTCCTCCCTTTGCAGGCAGCAGATCAACAAGTTCCCAGCAGCTACAGTATCCGACCAAGCAACCGCCTCCTCCACCATGTGCGGCCCTCGTCCATTGGCGCACCACTCGTACGCCAACCTCACGGAGGTCCAGTTCAAGCACCTCCACTGGGTCATCGACATCGACTTTGACCAGAAGCAGCTCCACGGCTTCGCTGAGTACACCATCGA
>JAADWY010000402.1:0-29220 GCA_023336355.1 Pythium dissotocum
CCCCCCCCCCCCCCCCCCCCCCCCCCCCCCCCCCCCCCCCCCCCCCCCCCCCCCCCCCCCCCCCCCCGGGCCGCCGACGCTCCCCGACGGGGCGGACGCGATACGACGGACGACTGGACAACTGCACACACTACACACTACGTTCGTTCCTCCGCTCACTGGGTCATGGATCGCTCGCGGCCGTGCTTGATACAGTAGCCGTTCTTCTGGACCCACTTGTCGCATCCGTCCTCCTTGCACTTGATGCCTCCTCCGTGGCCGCGGCACAAGCCCTTGGACTGGGAGCTCTTGGGACAGTTCGGGTGCTTACACCGCGCGCCGCCGCCGTGGGCCTTGCACAGGCCTCGCGACTGGGCCGTCTTCTCGCAGTCCTCGAACGAGCACGGCGTGCCGCCGCCGTGGGCGATACACTTGCGGTTGGCCTGCGCGCTCTTGTCGCAGCCCGGGTGCGAGCAGCGCTTGCCTCCTCCGTGGGTGCGGCACAGTCCTCGCGACCGCGCGATGTTGTTGCAGTCGGCGAAGCGGCACACGCGGCCACTGCGGGAGCCGTTGAGACTGGAGAGATCGCCCATGGCGCTGCCTGCAGGCACGCTCGAGCTGAGCCGCATCATCAGCAGCGCCGGCTCGCGCTCGTCCTCCTCCGACGAGTACGAGGCGTTGGTGACGCTGTCGGAGCCGTCGAAAGACTGGTGACGCGCGAGGCGTTCCTGGAGGAACGAGAGCCCAGGCAACGAGTGCGAGTACGGAGACGAGAGGTTGTGGTGAGGGGAGGGGAGCGAGCTGGACAGGCTGGGTAGCGGAGTGGACAGGGACGACGGAGGAGCGGAGATCGGACCCAAGTGAGGCGACGGCGAGGCCGAGGAGGTCTCCGGGAGTCCTCTGAGAGAGAGAGCCGACGGCCGCGACGCGATGCCCATCTTCAGGTTGCGAGGGGAGCCAGCGCGGAAGGCGTTGAGCGAGGGGAGCCGCGGGCTGTTCTCAATGGACGTGGCGAGCGACTGGCTGGTGGAGGACTGGCTGGGGATCGAGCCAAGCCCCGCGGAAGAGAACGGGTTCACAGGGGGCTTGGCGTTGCCGATGGTGGTCTTGGCGGGGGCCGACAACGCGAGCCCCGCGAAGGGGGAGACCGGGGGAACATTGGGGGGAGTCTTGAGCGGGTGGAGCTGGTGGTGGAGCGTCGCGGTGGAGGACGAGTCCGAGTACGTGAACGCGTGGTTGTTGAAGTTGCTCTGCAGAGAGGACTGCGACTGGAACGGATGCGATGGCGGGGGAGGCGGCTGGATGCGGGGGAGGCTTAGGCCCTGGCCCTGGCTCAGGCTCTGGTTGTTGTGGCCCAGTGGCTGCGTGCGCGTGAACTGCATCTCCTCCCGCTGGAACTGGAGCTGCTGCGCGAGCTGCGCGTCGTCGTCCAGCATGTCGTCGTCGCCGTCGGCGTCCTGGTGGAGGCTGCTGCGCGACGAGTGGTGGTTGTAGTGGTGGCTGGCCGTCATACTCACGGGGCGAGACATGGACATCGGCACCATCATGAAGGAGGACGGCGCCGGGGACGCGGAGGAGGCGGAGGGGAAAGAGGAGGAGGAGGACGGATGAGGGATCGAGAACGACGACGAAGCCGTGGAGGAGGAAGAGGAGGCGGAGACGGACGACGCCGTGAGCTCGCGCACGCGGTTGGACGAGTCCACGATGCGGAACTTGGGCGTGCCGTCGACGTCGACGTCGGGTTCGCGGTGGGGCTCGTGGCTGCTCAACATGTCCATGGAGGAGCGGATCCAGTCCATGGCGGAGGTAGTAGCGGAGAAGAGGAGAACTGAGGAGCGGAGCGGAGGGGAGAACCGATGTGGAGGAGGGGGTACGGTACTGTTCTGACGAGAGCAAAGTGTGCGGAACCCTGAAGCGACGAAACAGTGAATGAGCTCTTCGCAGGGAGCTGTTCTGTTGAGAGCGAGCGCGCCGCGTCTAAAGTCTAAAAGGCAATTGGGGGAGCAGCGGACGGGATGGGCGGCGCGTCGCAGTGACTCAGCGAATAGAAGGGACGACGTGAGGACCACCCAGGACCCAAAAACCCAATGATCCTGATGGCTGCTGAGACGCTTGGCATTCAAGACACCATGTGATTGGCCGGATTGCGAAACAAGACCATGAAACGCAGACGAGCCACCGGGGGTAGGTGTCCAAGAGGTGTGTGAGACACGTCTTTTTGAGTTGCCGGATGAGGGGGAGACAGCAATGATCAATCAAGTGAATTGCCACATCCATGCTGTTGATCGAGAGTGGGAGGATTCGGGATGGGTGCCCTCGGAGATCGCCCGCAGGCTTTAAGCCACACGGACCAAACCAGCAGTGGCTGCTGTTGTTGTGGCAGGCAGCCGTGAGCGACCAGGCACGACTGCAGAAAGGAGAAGCGGGAGAGAGGAGAGAGAGGTGAGCCTCAGCGTGAGAATCAAAGCAAACAAACTGCAAACATCAGAAGATTGTACCAGGCATTGTCGCCATCAGCCCAAACATTTTGACTCAATTCCCAAGTGACCAGATCAAAGACCAGCGGCTTTTCTGAAGCGCAGGACAGAAAAACGACGCTACGACGCTGTGAAGAAGTCCTGTTGTTCTCGGTCGAACCTTCAGGAGACCCAGATCTACCCAGATCTGATCTTACAAACCGCTTGCGTGTTTGGGCTTTTTGTCCCTCTGGTGCAGTCTTGCGCAATGCTGGACCCGTGAAAAAAACACATCCGATATCAGCGACGTCGGCAGCCGATCCCTCAGCGGCTCCGTTCCATTCTTCGGTTTGATCTGGACGGAGAAAACCTCACCTCATCCAGCTCAGCATCCTCCTTGGGCACGGAACGCGCAACCACATCGAATCGTCAAATCCTTGGGAGAATGTTAGACCGACTTCCTACTGTAAAATAGTCGGACCTGCGAGGAGACTAGATCCCTGACTTTCGCATTTTTCCCGGGTTTTCTTGAGTTCCGTCCAGCTGCATGTGATGTGGCGAAGTTTCGTTTCCAGCACGAAACCCCCAGAGACAGGAGGGAACACTCAAGAACAGAGTTTTACGTTGACGACGGTTCTGAGTGAAATCGAAGCGGTTGCTACTTGAGGGTCACGTAAATCACACCTTTGGTCTGGGTCGCTTCTCTTCGTCCTTCGACAACGCAGGTGGCAGCACACAAGCAAGGCACTGGACCGACAAAGCCAAGCGCGAGTGCGTGAATGAGGTGCGAACAGATCGACAATCACACGCGAAAGAGGCCAGCTGGACGGCTGCAAGCACCGCGCACAGAGATGGCAGAGAGCGTGGGTGTTGGTGGTCTTCCACTCTGGCTGAACGTTGCCAGCGTGGTTGAAAATCAATTCTGGAAGCGAAAGGAGCAGATGAATTGCATTGATTTTTGACCTTGAGTGGACGCACCAAAAAGAAGTGAAAGAAAAAGAAATGGAGCTCATCCACTGCTGCTGTTCAGCTCCACTTGGCTTTGTTGTTCTGTGACTGAACTTCACTGTGAAGCCACCTGTGCATTCTTGAAGGAAGGAACGAGCAGACGATCCGCCAGCTGGTTTCCACATCACACAAGCTTGCATGGAGCCATCTGGACGGCGTTTGCGAAGGATCGCATTCATTTAAAGAGGCTCAAATGTACAGTCGTTCCATTGCTGAGACAGAAGGTAGCAGTGCCTATATCAAACCAGAGAGGTCACTTTCCAGCTGGTCGGCACTCTGTCACAGAGAGTGGGCATTGTCTCTGTGCCAGTGCTACTCTTGCGGCGGAAAGCATATATGGCTCGTCTCTGACGACGATCCACCACCAGACGCCGTGATCTCTCCAATCCGGAAATTCCGGAATGGCCAAGATATCCGGAATATCCGGACCGATCCAGCGTTCTTCTTCATCTTCACCATGGCATCGATGGTGGATGACAAGGGTTGGATAATACATCAATCCGCTCCGCATTGAATCAATCAGTCCGCCCGTCCACTTTCGATCCACAATGACCAGCTGCAGATGGCTACACTGCCTCGACCACAAGACCGTACGTACAGCCTACAGAATCCTTGCCGCCGCCTTGTCCTCGCGCTCCACGCTCACGGACGACGAGCCGCAGTAGTCCAGCAGCTTGCGCACGCGCTCCTTCTCCAGCGTCTCGCGACGGCGTCTTTCTGACGCGCACGCGTCCTTTACGACCATCAGTATCGACTGCATCGCACGCGTCCGCTCGGCGACGGATGACGCGTCGTCGTACGTCTGTAGCGCGTGGATCTGCGCGTCCTGCAGCTCACTAAACGCATGCTGCAGTGCCAGCAGCTGCGCCTCCAGCAGCGCGCATTTGTCGCTCAACTGCGAGATCTACACATCAGATACAAGCGTCATTAGACCCTCATGAGTATCGTAGGAGGTGGACTAGAGAGTCTCGAACGTACGATCTGCTGGCTGCGGCGCTTCTCGTCGTCCAGCTCCGCCCTCAGTTTGTGCGTGGACTCGACGCGCAACTTCTGCGTGCGGCGCAGCTCCGCCTGCAGCTCGTCCATCTTGGCCTCGTAGCTGTCTTTCATGGCGCGCATCTCCTTGGCCATCGCGATCGCAAACGTCTCCTGCTCTTCCTCTACAAAACACACATGCAATGTCATTCAGTTCCTTCTCATGCAAGACCCAATAGATACAAAGACAGACAAAACGTACGTCGCACGCGAGCTGCAAGGGCCACGGCGTCCTCCTTGGCCACTGGCAGTGGAGCTGAGACCGTGGTTATGGCTGGCTTACTCGCACTGGCCTGGAGCTGCTCGACCACGGGCACAGTGTCTCTGCCAGCAGCTACAGCGTCGGAAAACGCACTGAGGATCGGGGTCTTTGGTCTTGGCGGTGGAAGACTAGAAGCGCCGTCCACATTGAGCTCCTCGAGCCGGTGGCGCATGTGGACGAGCTGCCAGTCGGCGTCGTCCAGCTCCTGCTGGAGCTGCTCCCACTTGAGCTGCATCTTACGCCAATTATCCGGCTGTTCGCGTTGGAATTTGGCGAGAAACTCTGCAAACGACGAGCCGGTCGTCCTCACTCGCTGCCTTCCATTGCCTACTGATGCAGCAGCCAACTCGGGAGGGATCACGCCCAGCAATTGCATCTGCAGCGCCAGTCGCGACGCCAACGCACTGATGATCTGCTTCAGCAGCGTGTGCTCGTCCTGGTTCTTGGCTCTGTCAGCGTCCACAGCAGCACGTTCAGCATCCAGCGCTTCTTGCATCATCTTGAGCTGTTTCTTGTCAGCACTCAGCTCCTGCTTGAGCTTCTTCAGCGCCTTCTGGTCGTCGCCCAGCCGCCGCTCTTTCAGCCCCAACTGCGCCAGTTTGCCGTCGACGTCTTTGCCTCGAGAACTCTCGCCCTTGTTCAGCTTCTCCTCCAGCGCTGCGATCTTGAGCTTGGCCTTCTGCAGCTCGGCGCGAGCCTCCGACAGTGCTGACGGTCCTCCACGTGGGCTGCTGACACCTTGCAGCCTATGCATCAGCAGATCCCGCTCCTCCTCCATCGTCTCGAGCTGCTGACGGACCTCCACTTCCGCTGCCAGCGCATTTTCAGCCGCTGCCTTGAACTGGTTGATCTCTAGCTGATACCTTGCACTCATCTCACACTGCTTGGTCTCGTGCTGCTGTCTCAGCTCCTCCTCCCTCCTCTCCAGGCTCCTCCGAGCCGCAGTGAGCTCCTCTTTCACCCTCGTCAGCTGCTCTTTCAGCGACTCCGCCTCACGCTCGAGATCTCGCTGGTCGAACAGCGTCCTCTGCTGCTTGTGGCTGTCCAGTTCCTTTATAAGAGACCCAATACGGTCCATGAGCTGCTGCTTCTGCTGCTCAAACTCCGTTTGCTCACGATCCCGCTGCTTCTTCCGCTCAGCCAGACACAAGTTGGCGGCCTCAAGCTCAATGGCGATGGTCGTAGCCTGCAACGCCGCGTGAGTCGCCTTCTCTCTTTCTACTGCGAGTGCTGCCTTGTGCTGGTCCTTCAGCGACTGCGCGTTCTGCCTCTCAACAGCCAGGAGATGCTCCACTGCCGTAAGCTTCTGGTGCCAGGCCGTCTCCTCTGACTGCTGCCGTCTCTTCAGCTCGTCTTCATCAACTGAGATCGAGCGGCTCAGCTTGGCTTCGAGTTGCTGAACTTGATTCACGTGGTGCTGAACGATCGAAGCCTGACGCTCCACTTCAGCTTGGGCCTGCGTGAGCTTCAGCTCCGCCTGACGTAGCAGCGTCTGCTGAGACGCCTGCGCAGTCGTGGCCTGTTGCAATTGGCTCGTGAGGTCCTCTATGCTGGTCGTCGCGGCCTCCAATTCCCTTCGGATCTGCGTGAGAATCACACTCTCGCGACCTCGTTCATTCCGCAACACCTCCGCCTCTCGCGTGGCTACCACCAGCGTCTGCTCAGCCGCTTTCAACTGAGCTGTCAGCGTGTCCACGCGTTCGCTGGTCCGCTTCAGCGTGGCCGCAGCGTCCGTCTTCTGGCCCAGCAGCACGCTTTTGGCTCGTAACTCGTCCTCCACTTTGCGGAGCCGCATTTCCAGCGACTGGTTATCACCACGGAGACTCTGCTTTTCCTTCACGTTGGCTTCTTCGTCCCGTCGGCACTTGTCGGTCAAGGCTGCGAGTGCATTTTGGAGCTCTCGCTCGCGGTTCTGGTGAGCTGCCATCTACACAAACACCCAAAGAACACCCATCGTCAGAGCTTCATCATACAAGGCAGTCCATTGATGTTCCGTGCCTTCTCATGGGCATCTCTCGCCGCTTGCTCCAATGCCTTCTCCAGTGCTGAGCGTCTCGACGCAGCAGAAATCGTCTGATGCTCCAACTCCTGACGAGCCTCTCGCACCTACACAATACAAACGTGGTCTCAGTTACACTGCCGCCTCCATCAGAATCGGCCGTCCGCGTCCTCTACCTGTCGTGCAAGTGCCTCCTTGTCGCCGTTGAGCTGTGTGATGCTATCTTCCAGTCGTATCCGCTCTTTCTCCAGCGCGTTAAGCTGAGCGGCGTGCTCCAATTGCATTTGCAAGTCTGAATCCGGTCCTCTGACGGCTTTTACAACTGTAAAAGCCGCCGATTCGTCCCCACTGGACGCAGTTCTCGACGTGCGAGGTCGATTCTTAGCCTCTTCACTCGACCGCTTGGCCATTGACTTGGTCACAAACGCCCTGTGAGTTCAAGAAAATATAGTTAACGTGTTTTGAAGCCATTCGACTTACCTTGGCCAGTGCGTCCTTGAACAGATCGACTTCCTCCTTGAGCTTGTCGACCTCTCGGCTCTTTTCGTCGATCGTCTTCCGTAAAACACTCTTCTGAGCGTGTAAACCCACGATCGCCGTGCGGAAACGCTAGTACAAAACCCACGATCAGCATCTAAACCTCACACTGATTTTGCTTCACGCTTTATGAGGGACTCACCTCTGCCCGCTGTAGGACGCCCAGAATCCCACCGGCGTAGATCGACGCGGCGTCAGCACCGCATCCATTCGCGAACGCAAGCGCCTGTCCTGGAGGCCGCTTGAGTCCGATGAACGCTGTACCCAGTGGATGCTGTTGCTGTTCTGACTGGTCTCGCTCGGTTTCATCGTCGGCTTCTTCGTGGATCAATTCATCACGAAGCTCCAGGAAATGCCGCATGAGCTGCGTCACGTACTCGCTCAGAATACCTTCGAGCTTGGCTTTCGCACTCTGCAACTGCGTGGCGTCGCTCGAGTAGTTATAACGTTGGAGCTGAGCGTTGATGGTCTCTGTGCTGTGATCAGCGGCTCGACTTTCGCGCATGCTTTGGACATTTTTGACGTGTGTGTGGGATCGGAGGGCGCCAGAGGAGGAAGAGGAGGAGGGGAAGACAAGGGACCCACGCTCAATGGCGAGGAGCTGGTGGCAGTGGAGGATGTCGGCTTTGAGCTGGCGGATGTACTCCTCGTCACGCGTCGCGTGGCCTCCTCCAGACGGCTGAGGATCTCTTCGGGTCTCCAGGGGCTTCTCATCCGGCTCTTCCTCTTCAGGACCACGGTCTTTATTCACTGGCGAAGGTGGGAGCCACCTACTCGTGAAGAGCATCTCCGAGTCATTTAATGAGGACGGGAGGCGGCCAGTTCGTGAGCTTTCCCTGGCTGTGCTGGGCCTCTGCTTAAGCTGCGGAGGTCCTGGAGTCGCTGTTCCTGGTGCTGTTTGGATCATAGTATCAGATATGAACTCACTGAGACCTTCTAAGAGATACAAGAACTCCGTACCTGGCCGTCGCACACCGCCGCTCTGTGGTCGCTCGATGGGTCTCGCGCTTGGCGGTGGTCGCGAGTGGTGAAACAGCGCGGCGTTCGAAGCTGACGTGCTTGACTCTGTTGGTGGTGACGCCACAGCCGCGCGTTCACCAGCGACGTGGAGACCGATGGCGACAACGTCTTTCTCGTGGCTTCCCGCAGTCGACGGTGCAAACGCAGATGAAGACGGCCTACAGTACAAGAACATGAGAGGAGTCAGTGGCGCTGTGGTTTTAGCGCCTGAGTGAGAAGGGACTCGTGCCTGGGCTTGGGCTCGTTGAGGAAGAGCACGTTCGGTGTCGTGTTGCGGCGCGAGATGGCCGGACGCCCGTACAGCTCCATGGTCTCTCTGGTAGACGACTCTATTCAGTTGATGGCGCTGCTTCGGGTGCCCTACCAACGCTAGAGTGGCAAAAATAACTGCAGGAGAACGACTGAGTCTTTCTTTTCAAAACTCCAGTTTCTATCCGAGAATATGAAGATTAAAGGATCTAGCTGACGGTCTTGGGCTCCTTCTGCCGCATCGACAACTTGGCTTGTTCGATCACATCGTGGAGATCGTTGGCGTCAATCTCAATGAGCTCTCGCTGGTGTTTCCGCAGGGAAACTGGCATGTTGAAGCCCCGAAACACAGCGCCGACTGGGAAACACGCCGCTCTGTTCGCCCACCGAATTCGATAAACTGCGAGCTGACACCACGCTGCATGAGCACGAGAATGCGCTTGGAGCTGGCGTAGATCTTGACGCCAATTGCGACTTGTACGGCCGTCGTCTTTGCGATCCAATGCGCCAGTCGCGACTGCAGGTCGACGATCGACTCGTTCAAGTATGCGACTTCCACCACGAGAGGCGGAGGACTGCACTTGGGTGCGTCCGCAGGAACCAGAGCATCATCGGGATTCTGTAGACGGTCTCCTAGTCTACAGACCAGCGACACAGGCCGTCGCAGTGCAGCGCCGAGGGCGGGGGACTTGCCCAAGAGAACGAGCTGGTCGCGGATCGAGGAAATCACGGCGCTGGTCGTTTGTGTGTGGACGGGTGTGAGCATGCTGCCCACCGTGACACGACCGTAGCCGCCCATGTCGTAGGGTTCGTACACCCAGCGATTGAACTGACAGTCTTCCTCGTTGTCCTCGAGCCACTCGAGGAATTCGTCGATGGACACGAGCCGCCGCACCACGACGGCGTCCCATTTCGGCTCGTGGAAGCCGTCGCGCTTTGACGGCTTGGACGCGTGGGTCTCGTACACGCGTCGCAGTTGGCTGGTCGTGGTCTCAAAGTCCATACTATACTGTAGTAGTGGAGACGGACAAGGAAGAAGGTGAAATGGATAATGGAGACCGTAGAGACCGTGTGTGAAGGAAAAGGAGAAATGGGAGTGATTGTGGATGCGCTGTGAGTGATGGTGGCGCTGAGATCTCAACACTGGATGTCGTTCAGTCAAATCCAATGCACTTGCCTGCTCGAAAAATCGACTGGAGCTTCTCACATCTTCCTAGTGAGTGTTGGTGGCATGTGGCCTGTAGCTTGACCAGGCTCGCTTGCTGTAGCTGGCCCACAGAGCAGAGCCACGTGAGTGAGTGTCTGTCTACCGGCCCAGTCTCGCGACGCCGAGGCGTTTCATCTGTCGCTGCGCTCTCTGGATCACGGCTCGCAGGTCGTCGGCGTCCACGACGATCAACTGCCGCTCTTGTCCCGACAGTGCGTCGGGCAATTCAAAGCCCTTGAACAGCAGACGCAGTGGGAACGTCGCAATCGACGACAATGGACTCGCGCGGCCGCGGCCTCCGAACTCAATCAACTGAGTCTGCTCGCCTCGCTGCATGAGCAGCAGCGTGCGCCTCGCGTTCGCAAACACCTTGACGCCGATCGCGACTTGGACACTGCTCGTCTCCGTGATCCAGCGGAAGAGTCGGTTCTGCAATGCCAGCAAAGTCTCATTTAAATACGCGACTTCGATCACCAGTGTCGGAAGAATGGCCTTCGAGGCCTCGGCTGGTACAAGCGCGTCATCCGGGGCCTGGAGACGCGTGCGAAGCTGGCAAACCAGTGACGCGGGGCGACGCAGGGCATCTGCCAGTGCTGGGTCTTCGCCTACGAGTACGAGCTGCTCTCTGATGCTCTGGACGATCGTACTGGCGACGCGCTTGTGGACGACCGAGCGGACGCTGTGCATGACCACGCGGCCCATGCCGTAGCTGCCGTACGGCTCGTATTCCCAGCGGAGGTCGTCCGCGTCGTCCTCACCCTCTAATAAGCAGAGGAAGTTGTCGCACGAGATGGCGCCGCACAGGACCACAGGCCCCCACAGAGGCTCGAAGTCGTTGTCTCTCGCAGGCGCCGACGAAGGGTCCGGCTGGTAGATACGACGCAGTCGCGCAGTCGCCTCTGCGATGTTCATGATGAGGATACTTCAGGACTGAAGGGGAGAGACTGAGTGGCTGAAGAAGGAGGAACGTGTGTCGACACCCATCGCAGAGATCGTACAGTTGACGACCCGAACGTTGAAGTGGTCTAGTCACTAAAGCGAAGTGAGCTGCTCAGATTGTAACATGTGATCCCCTCGCACCTCTTCGCGATCCTATTCTTCGAAGTCGTGCGTGAGCATCATGAACCGACGAGCTCCTGTTCCTGTGCGTACGCTGCCTACGTGTAGTCTCAGAATATTGGATACTGACTGATGCCGCGGTGTGTGCTTAGGTCTCCTCGCTGTTACTGCAGCTCTCGCTCCATGTCCATCATTTCTATCTCTACGTGTTTCTCGCCACGACACTGGCGCTCTTCATCTACAAAGGTACGCTCTCGTGGTGGTTGACAGTCCATCACTAGGGTGAGAAGCTCATATGTAGAGCTTTGCTTTGCAGGCGTGATGCTACCGTATCCTCCCACAGGCGCCTACACGTGGGAGATCGTGATCCTCGGTCTCTACTACTGCGTCGCCAGCACGAGGCTCTTCCAAGGTGCGTTTGGTGACGATATGAACCCCCTAACCTGCCTAGACTCTAACTCAGAGGTGATATGTCTGTAGCATCGAAGGGCAACCAGACGCTGCAAGTTGCGGCGCTGCTGCTGGCGCTCGTTCTCGCAGTGCCCGTGATCGTCTGCCACGTCTTCTACGTTCAGTTGCAAACTTACGTGTACGTTTCCTCATTGAGCCCTTAAATGGCATTATCTAATCGTGTGGTGGTGGGAACAGACTACGTCTCGACTCGATTCTCAACGGCATCTCGCTCGCGTTGGTCTGCTCGGAGACTCTGTTGTGTCTTCTCACGCTGCTGTCGTTGCTGGGGCGAAGCAGCTTCTAGAAACTCCAGCCAAGGGGGCCACAGACTGCTGCATATACCCCATTTTGTTCGTGGTCAAAAAAGAAAAAGGCGCCGCCTCGTCCCAGCCTCCACCTTCTCCTCCATTTCCATCTCAGCCAAAGTATCTCGACGTTTCACCGCAAAGAGGGTATGGCCGTGGTCTTCTACACCATCGTGGATGTGCAGGGCGAGCCGCTGGCCAGCACAGCGAGTGTTCGCGTGGCGTCCCGTCCGTCGCCAAGTCCTTGTTGACCAGTGGAGCTTACTAGAATTCGAGTTCGGCATGGCTAAGCTGCTGTTGTTCGCCGATACAACGGCATTTGCACAAGGCGATCCGCTTCCCATGGGCTCAGCAATCGCCGGCCACGGTACTTCCTCCCAGCATCCGCTCGTGGTCGTGGCGATTTGATTAGTATCGATGGTGACGGGCTCAATCGCGAAGGCTCGGCATGTCTTCGGTGTGCGGCTCTGCTTGTACCACGTCTGTGGGGCGAGTGGCGCCTACTATGACCCTCACAGTGACCAGCACTCTCCGACATGGTATGACGGCGACGCGCTCCACTTCCGACTCTTCTTCTCTCAAAGTACGTTGAGTAACGTTAGTTCTTTTACGGATTTCGCTGACTTTGGAGTGGGTTTGTAGAGTGGCAGCACGACCGATTTGTTCGCGAATTAGAAGACGCGAGCCCCGATGAGCATCGTCCGATCTTCTCGCGGCGTGTGGAGACGCGATCCTCTGCTTGTGACCGACCGCTGAGTGCGTTTCGTCGTCTGCACTGCAGTGACTACGTGGAAACTGCGGACGATATCCCACAAGAGCGAGTGCTTGCAGATCCTACAAGAGTCGCAACGCGAGACGAGTTTTGCTTCCAACGAATCGAGGCGAAGAGGGTGTTTGGGTCTTTGGAGCAAGCACAGAGCTATCTGCTCATGAGCAAAGAGTGCTGCGAGGTGTACCCGATGCACTACCAGCTCATCCACGACCAGAACAACCGACTGGCACTGTCACACAGTCTTCAGGGACTGTATGACGGCGTGAACTTGCCATTCCCAGTGGTGAATATCAGTGATGGAGCTGTGTCTTCCGAGCCTGACGACCACAACCGATACGCAGTGAGTGTCCTTTTAAGTGCCTAGCAAATCATTCCTGTTTGAGGATACTAACCACAGTCGTCGTTGACCAGGTGGAGCTCCGGATCCGCGTGTGGAGTCGCGAGTGCGCGTCGTTAGTGTTTCCCCGCTTGAGACGCAGCGCCAAACCCACGAGCTATCCACTAGTCCAGACTGTGGTCCACGTGCTCGACCCAGGCACCGTCTTAACGTGTCTTGGCTGGAAAGCCGACGCGAACGCCAGCAAGTGGCCGACCACGTCGACGGCAACGAGACGCAGTTACAGCCACAATGGGAAGAGTAACATCATTGTTAGTTTGGCTTCACTGAGATTGAGTTAGTTGTCCTGGGATGAGCTTGAATCTCTCATCGTCGCTGTGTAGTCGCGCCATTTTGCGTCCGTCGCCCGTGCCTTCCAGGCCACACACTCCACAAAACGCTGTGGATCTGTCACGTAGACGATAGCCGACCGCGTCAGCGTTTGATCCTGGCATTGTCCACTGCAATCGAGTCTCTTGAAGATGAGCTCGGCGTACGACGCATCCCACGCACGGATGCGGAGCTCCACCTACCAAAGGTCTAGGCGTTAGCAATTCCACACATATAGGCAGCTACTACCCGTAGAAGGAAGCCACTGACCGAGTAGTGTCCATCAAGGACGGGCTGTTGGGAAACTGCACCAGCATAGATGTTCATGACCGGAATGGGCATCTCGACGCCGTCGTAGAAGCCGTGGAGCTCTCGCGACAGCGCGAGTCGGTTGCTGGCGTCGTGTAGCAAGCGTTGTCTCGCTGGATCGTGCTCACACACGTCCAGTGGTATCAACGGACAGCTCTCGGCCTCTCCGAATGGTCCAAACCACTGCTTCTGCTCGATGCGCTGGTACACAAACTCACTCTCGCTGGATACGGAGGAGGATGAACGCCATCGTAGAGGGCGGTCCAGCTCCATTTCCAACGCGCTGGACTCGTGGGATGGTTGTAGTAGGCAAAGGCTGACTCTGCGTGGTCGTAAATCTTCCGTCGGAGGCCTTTCACGTGAAGAGCTTCCAGGATGTAACCGGAGACGATCCAGAGTGGGGCGGCTTCTGTCTTTGGCGGAGGCATCGCCATGACCACCAGTGGCTGCTCTGGGGATACGCCATAGCCGTCAATTGCTGATGCCACGGGACGCGGGTCGCTTCGGGCAAAGGCCGTAGCATCAGCGAACACCAGTAACTTGGTCATGCCGTATTTGGACTCCAGGAGGGTGCGCTGGTCAGCGACGGAAGAACTCGAAGACGCCACGCGCACACTCGTTGGGCCTACCAGCAACTCGCCCTGCACATCCACGATGGTGTAGTAGACCACAGCCATAGTGCTTTTCCTTTGAGTTGGTTGACAGTGAGATGGAAATGGAGGCTGCTGCGACGAGCCGGCGCCTTTCTCACAAGTTTTCTGCTGCTGCCATCTCCTCGAGTGGCCCACATGGTGTTCCACACTGTTATATGGAACACTAACGTCTTTTGTCACGGGTTATCGACGAACATCGGACCCAGACCCGTCCACCCACCCGTGGATGTGCAACCCTCACAGCCAACGGTTCACGCATCAAACCCTCAAACCGCAACCTCATCTTCTCTGTTCATACAAACCCTAAATTGTTTCCGAATGTGCGGTGCCACAAGTTGCTATTTCCCAACTCCAACTCACCGTTTCTACCGTTTCTAATCCGCGGTGCCACCCGCCCTTCCCGTCGCGTGCGGCACCGCACGCCCTTCAGCCACCAGACACCAGCGGCCGCATCTTCAATCTTCCTCCTCCGCAAGACCACATCCCCCCCCCTCTGCCTCTGCTCCCCCATGGCGACTGCTCTGGCCGTGCTCGCGGGCGACCGCGCGCCTCCGTCGCTGCTGGCCGTCGCCGCGCAACTCCACGCCAAGGGCCTGCGGCTCGCGACGCTGGCGTCGGCGTCGCTCAGTGACGCGCTCACCGCCAACAAGGTGCCGCACGTGGCCGTGACGTCGCCCGCTGACGTCACGCTGCTGCTCAGCGACCGCGTGGAGCTCGTGGTGGCTTTGCCGCCTGCTGTGTCCGTCGCTGGCGAGTCCGCCAAGGCCAAGCATGCGCGTCTGGCCCAGTGGGTCACTGGCGCCGGCGCGTTTGTGCGTTCGGCGGCCTGGAACAACCAGCAGATCGCTGTGGTCACGGACGAAGCTGCGTTGGCGTCGCTGGCCGACAAGGTCTCTGCCAATGCGACCGTGGCCTTCTCGCTCAAGGAGCGCCGTCTATTGGCCGAGAAGGTGTTTGCGTACTTTGCGACGCTCGACGCGTCCATCGCCGCGGCGCTGCAGAGCGAGAACGAGATTCTCCACGACGTGCTGGTCGTCGGTGGCGGCGGCCGTGAACACGCCATCGCCTGGAAGCTGCTGCAGTCGGCGTCCGTGCGTACGGTGTTTTTGGCTCCTGGCAATGCCGGTACCCACAACGCCGAGAAAGGCGCCATGGTGAACGTCAACATCTCGGTCGACAACCACGACGAGCTGCTCGCGTTTGCGCAGACCAAGAAGGTGTCTCTGTGTGTCGTTGGCCCAGAGGCTCCGCTTGTGGCTGGCCTCGCTGACAAGCTCAACGCCGCGGGCATCCCGACCTTCGGACCGAGTGCCAAGGCCGCGCAGCTCGAGGCGTCCAAGGCGTTTTCCAAGGACTTCATGCAGCGCAACGACATCCCGACGGCCGCGTACCGTAACTTCACCAAGTACGAGGACGCCAAGGCGTACGTGGATTCTATCAGCCACAACATCGTGGTCAAGGCCTCGGGTATCGCTGCTGGTAAGGGCGTGCTGATCCCACAGACCAACGCCGAGGCCCATGATGCGCTCAAGGAAGTGATGCTGGAGAAGGCCTTTGGCTCGGCCGGTGACGAGGTCGTGCTGGAGGAGTTCCTCACGGGTGAAGAGGTGTCGCTGTTGGCGTTCTGTGACGGCGAGCGCGTCATCACGATGCCTGGTGCGCAGGACCACAAGCGTATCTTTGACAGCGACCAGGGTCCGAACACTGGCGGTATGGGCGTGTACTCGCCTGCGCCTTGCCTCACACCGGCGCTTGAGCGCGAGTGTATTGCTATTGTGGAACGCGTGGTCGCGGCGCTCAAGGCCGAAGGTCTGCCGTACGTCGGCGTGCTGTACCCGGGCTTCATGCTCACGCCCACGGGTCCAAAGATCCTCGAGTTCAACTGCCGCTTCGGCGACCCAGAGACCCAGGTGCTGCTGCCGCTGCTCAACAGCGATCTGTTTGAGATCATGAAGGCGTGTGTGGAAGGCCGTCTGGACCAGTCGCTGGTCTCGTGGAAGAACGCCGCCGCCACGACGGTCATCCTGGCCTCGCAGGGCTACCCAGACAGCTACCCGAAGGGCAAGGTCATCACGGGCATCGAGCACGCGAATGAGCTTGAAGATGTGACGGTGTTCCACGCCGGCACGGCGTTCGACGCTGCTAAGAACGTGGTCACGTCGGGTGGCCGTGTGCTGGCCGTGACGGCCGTGCGTCCGACGCTGACGGATGCGATTGACCGCGCGTACGAAGGTGTCGCCAAGATCCAGTTCGAAGGCGCGCAGTTCCGCTCGGACATTGGTCTCAAGGGTCTTCTCCACAGCGCCAAGAAGGTCAAGCTCGCGGTGCTCGGCTCGACGCGTGGCTCGAGCATGCAGCCGATCATCGACGCGATCGCGGCCAGTGAACTCAACGCCAGCATTGAGATCGTGGTCAGCAACAAGGAAGACGCTGGCATCCTGGAGCGTGCCAAGACCCACAACATTGAGGCCGTGGCGTTGGCGTCGCAGGGCAAGACGCGTGCGGCGTTTGACGCCGAGGTGTCGACGCTGCTCCAGTCCAAGAACGTGGACCTCGTGCTGCTCATCGGATACATGCGCATCCTCTCGAACGAGTTCTGCCAGCAGTGGCAGAACAAGGTGCTGAACGTGCACCCGTCGCTGCTGCCGGACTTTGCCGGAGGCATGGACTTGGCGGTCCACCAGGCCGTGATCGACGCCAAGAAGACCCAGTCGGGCTGCACGGTGCACTTTGTGACCGAGCAAGTGGACGCCGGTCCGATCGCCGTGCAGCTCAAGTGTCCAGTGCTGGCCAGCGACTCGGCCGAGACGCTCAAGGCGCGTGTGCAGCCACTCGAGGGCGTGGCGTTCCTCCACGCGATCCGCCTTTTCCAGACCGAGCGTCTCGTCAAGACCTCGACCAAGAAGGAGATCACGTACGCCGACGCTGGTGTGAGCATCGACGCTGGCAACTTGCTGGTCGACATGATCAAGCCGTACTGCAAGTCGACTGTGCGTGTGGGCTGTGACGCCGATCTCGGTGGCTTTGGCGGTCTCTTTGACCTGCAGGCCGCCGGCTACGACAAGGACACGGTGCTGGTCGCGTGTACCGACGGCGTGGGCACCAAGCTTCGTGTCGCGCAGCTCGCCAAGAAGCACGACACTGTGGGTATCGATCTCGTGGCCATGTGCGTGAACGACCTGATCGTGCAGGGCGCCGAGCCGCTGTTCTTCCTGGACTACTATGCTTGTGGTAAGCTCGAGGTGAACGAGGCCGCCGACGTCGTCAAGGGCATCGCCGAGGGCTGTCGCCAGTCGCTGTGTGGTCTCATCGGTGGGGAGACCGCCGAGATGCCGTCCATGTACCACGGCGGCGACTACGACATGGCGGGCTTCTGTGTGGGCGCTGTGCGCAAGAGCGCGATCCTGCCTCTGCCTGTGCACACGGGCTTCGCCGTGCTGGGCCTGGCGTCGTCGGGCGTGCACTCGAACGGCTACTCGCTCGTGCGTAAGCTGGTCGAGGTCTCGGGTCTGTCGTACAGCGACCCGAGCCCGTTCATGGCTGACAAGACGCTGGGCGAGTCGCTGCTCACGCCGACCAAGATCTACGTGCAGCAGTTGCTGCCGGTCGTCAAGAAGGGACTGATCCACGCGCTCGCCCACATCACTGGCGGCGGTCTCACGGAGAACATCCCGCGTGTGCTGACCAAGGACATGGCTGTGGACATTGACTGCGCGAGCTGGCCGCTGCCGCCCGTGTTCAAGTGGCTGCAGCAGCAGGGCAACATCTCGAACCACGAGCTGGCACGCACGTTCAACTGCGGTATCGGCATGGTGCTGATCGTGCCGCAGGAGAACGTGGCGCAGGTCGTGGCCGAGGTCGAGGCCACGGGCGAGAAGGTGTTCCACATGGGCACGGTCGTGAACAAGCCGGCCGACGGCGAGCAGGTCATTCTGCGCGGCGTGATCGCATAGAGCGGCGTGCATTAGTAGTCTACACACACAAACCACCACACACAAACCACCACAACCAACACAAATATATTCTATTGATCCCTACCAGTCAGTCAGTGAAGTTGAATATCGGAGACCTTGTCGATCCTGAGACCTTCGCAATGCAAAGGCTAGAATTGAAGGAGAGCAAGCGGCCACGTCCACCCATCTTGGTGTTCTCACGAAGAGGCAGTGACGCTGCAAGGTTCAAGTGCCGCATCCGCCCCGCCGTTCTCGACCGTAGAGGCCAGGGATTGTCTGTTGCCGTAGTTGTCTCCAGCACACCAAGCATCGCTAGTTCGTCACCCATGCAGATGTGTGCCGCCACTTACGGCCACGAACTTTACAATCGCGGTAAGCCTTGCATGACGGACCAGTTAGTTGCCTTTGGTTCGGTGCAGTAGAGGTCGTCTCACCGCGGTCTTGGCCGTTGGATTGTCTTACAAGCGGAATCCATCACGACTGCCTCTACAGTACCCACTGAGTGGGCCACTCGCATGGGCGACCCACCATGCCTTCTCAACGCGACCACACAGTGGCGACAGCCTCTCCGATTTCTTCTTCTTCCGCCCTTGTGGCCTCTGGCACCGAGACTCGAGGACAGACGCAGCGTCTGTCCTCGTGTCTATCCGTTTGACGAAAATGAGCAACCACGACGCTGAATCAAATGACAGTCAGTCAGACGGAGACAGCGAGTTCTCTCATTCGACGTCGCAGACGTCGTCTTGTAGACTAGATTCTTGGACTAGATGGCCGTCGGCACATGGCTATGCCGAGGCTGATGACCATCGACCGAGGGTGAAAACTCGGCCACGAATTCTTCGCCGTGTGGACGCGAGGAACTCGCCCATGAAGGAGACGACAGGAGATGACAAAGAGATGAGCGAGCGTCCCCAAGAAGCCAGTCCAGCAGACCTCAATTCAAGTCACCGTGAGGCTCACAACAGAGATTGTTGAATTCAAAACTCGGCTGAGAGTGGGAGGATCCCCAGACGCGGAGGAGCTGCTCGATGAGCGGCTCCGGTGGGAAGCAGCGCATCGACCAAAGCAAGACTCCAGCGCCGTGTTCATTGCTGGCAAAAGCCCAGTTAGTAGACTCATGTAAATCCATTTAGCCACAGCGTGGTGGCCTTCCATCCATCCATCCACTGCATTTTCTCATTGGCGACTGCTGCCTTTCTCGCCAGTATTTTCCAGTCATATTGGTCTAAACTTTAGACGCTCGATCTGTCTGACAAAGTGGCGAACTGGACACTGGACGCTTCTGGACGTTTTATGTGGCTGCGGAGGAACGGCCTACTAGACCTGTCTCTGTTCACTCCCGCGCATCTTTCACCCCGCTGTTTTCTCCTAAACCCGCCTGGTCGAAGCCATTTGGCTCGCTTTTTCAATAGTGTTCTCTTAAAACCGTCTGGTTGGCGGCAGCCAGCCGGTGCATTTCTGCAGTCAGCTGGCGCAGGTCCGCGGCTGCAAAAGGGGGACGGGCCGTCATCTCATGGTCGCTGTGCAGCGGTAGTGCCCCGTCATACGGTCATATGGTTGGTTAAAAATACATCTATCACGCTTCTCATTGGATAAAACCCAGTCGTGGAGTCGCATGATCCTCACAACGAGCAGCTCCTCCAGAAACTCGAGAACGCACGCCATTGACGAGTTCATCGCATCGTCGGACGACTCGACGCCATCACCACGCACATCACAACGCGACCGCATTGAGTGAGTGCGTCGGTATCAGCATCCGCATCCGCATTGCATCGCCATTGACAACCAACAACACGACACCACAGGACACGCTGTTGTGGCTTGTTGCCTGCCTGTCAAGTGCACTTTGTGATTCCCTCGTGTCTGCGCGGTGACGTCGCGTCCATTTTCATAAAGTTCTGAGAACTAGAAACCAGATCCACATATATCCACCATGTTCATGCGTCGCCAGTCGTCGCGGACGCCGTCGCCTCCGCCTCCGCCTGCGCCACCGTCGGCTGCGCCTATTGTGATGGTGGCTGGTGGTCCGCCAGCGACGCGCACGCTGAGCCGCAAGGGCAGCAGCAACGACAGCTTCGTGTGCAACGTGTCGGATGACGAGGTGATCGAGCGCGACGTGGATATGGAGATCGAGGCGCGCATTCGAAGCGGCACGCTGCCGACGAGCGACCGGGGAACGGTGCTCGAGAGTGCGCCAATGCCAGCGCCAGTGCCGCAGCGGCCGCAGCGCCAGGACTCGGTGACGTCCCACGCGTCGTCGGCGAGACGCTCGAGCAAGTCGACGCTGTCGCAGCGCATGCTGTCGGCGCTGCAGAAGAACAAGAACCGCAATGCTGCGACTGCGACGCGATCGAAGCGAAGCGGAAGCGTGTTGCTGGAAGTCGTGCAGAAGGAGCAGGGCGTGATCCCAGAGAACAACCACGAGATGAACTACGCCATGGGCGCGGATCTGGACGGTCTCGTCGTGCCGGACCCGCTGTACGACCCGAGCCAGGACCCCGTGTACATGTCCGACGACGACAGTACGGCGACGATCGTGGCGAATGCGACGTCCTGCAAAGACCGTCTGGAAGCGCGGCTCTCGGAGCGTCGACTCGTCAACAAGAGCAACCTGTCGACGCACCACGACAGTCTCAGTGGTGCGCCAGTCGACAACAACGAGATGTCGGCGGTCGTGTACTCCAACCGACGGACGTATCCAGCCGAGTCGGCGAGGACCGTGGACCCGCGCTTTTCGGAGAACCGCGACCGACTCCAGGACTCGCGCATGCCAGTCGACCCACGATCGGCTCCTGGTGGATACCAGTACCAGTACCAGCACCAGTACACGGCCAACACGGTGGAGACCCTGGACGCCAGCAAGAGCCTGCCAGTGGCCTTCCACTTCCAAGGGAACAACTACAACAACCGATCGCCTCAGAAGCCAGCAGCCCCAGTGGACTACCGCAACCATCGCCAAGTGCCTGAGCCTCGTCAGGACTTTGGATATCAGTCGCAGTTCCGTGAAACGGCGGCGCCTCGTCGGGATAACCAGTATGCCGCCTTGGCTTCGTCTGTGAACCAGATCGAGCAGGTCGTCGACGGCCTCGAGAGCTGTCTGACGTCGTCTGGCTTCTCGTCGCTCGCGTCCGTCGCAATGCGGGAATTGGAACTGCTTCGGGAATCCACCAAGCAAGTCCGAACAAACGGCACGACGCTGATCCTCGCGGAAGTCGGCCGCCCACAGTCTCAGGTACGCATCCTACTTATCTCTCATTCTTCTTATGCCTTTCAGATGGCTAACTATGTCTCTGTGCCTGTAGATGCTTCGCCCCTTCCGCCAAATCGTCAGCCGCGCGGCAACGCTGCAGAGCCGAATCGAAATGCTGATCGCTCGCATCCGATCGATGCTCTGAGCTTAGACACGCCGTATCTATTTAGTATTTTCGTGGAGCTGCTGCCTCCCGTGTGCTACGTGAGGCGGTGGCTTCATATACCTCGCATGGCGAAGAGGTATCTCGCTGTAGAGTGCGCAACTGTCGAAGGTCGTATAACGCAGTCAACACTGATGGTATTTATGAATCTCCTATCGGTGTCCAGCCAGTGCCGTAGTGTTCTTGTGTGTTGACGCTTGATACTTGGCATGAGTGGTTGAAGGAAGCGACGGCAATGCGGATGGAAGCAAACGCCGTCGTGTTTTTCTGACTTGAGGACGTTGGTCATTTGCCGTGGAGATGCGCGTGAACATGTCGTCCAGATCGGGTTCACGTGGCAAAGAACTCACTGTCCGTTGAACTCCTCTGCGATCCTTGCACTTCAATATCTCATTCCGTAGTTGAGTTGAACGATTCCCAATTTCGTGAGAGAAATCGTCCAACGTGGCGAGCTGGCTTGTACTTGGTCGTGTGAGCCGCGGCGCGGCGTCGTCGGAGCCGTCAGGAAAGATATCGACGACGGAAAAGGGGACACGACGATGCTGGGTCGGACTCAGCGGTGCATCACGCTGCCCCTCGAGTGTCTTTCGCTTTGGAGGATCTGGGGTTCTTGTATCAGGCTCGACATCGTCGTCAGATAAATCGAAGAAGGGAACCGCCTGCTCGATGATCGCATACGCTGCAGCCTGTACAGGGTCATATTCATCTGCGCCACCGGCATGGCTCATGCTTCATCTTTTGCTCCTCCAGCCTTTGGTGCAAAAATAAATTGCATTGAAGCTCGGAAATGAAACTGTTTCTCGAGAATCCACCACGCGGCAGCAGTCACTACATTTGGAACGTTGGTCTGGAAGTCATGGAGATTAGAAACATCGTCGAGGTTTGAGCGCTCGAATGCTGCAGGAGGGTTGAAGCAGAGTGCACGCACCGTTTGGAGAGGAATCCAATCCGTTGGGTGAGTTGCAGGGGTGTCTTCGGTCGCACGATGCGTTGTCGCGAGGTTGGAACAGCCTGAACGACAGGTCGCTGCATACCACCTTCACACGGACAAGGTTAGTTGAGCATTCCAACAAAATCAGCCACAATCCTTCGTACCTCCGAGTTGAGGTCGCTGAAATCGCTCGAAGTTTGCAACAGTTGGGCGCTTCATGTGACCCGGTGTTTCTGGTCTCATGACGGCACCGACGTGCGGCCGCATCATGGGTGCATTCGAGGCTGGGTTCTGGTACATCGTTCTCACCAGGGGTCTGGCGATCATCCGACCATACGGAGAGGATCCGCTGACGTGGGATCCACTCACGTGGGATCCTTCACGCTGGATGCCTGTGTTCACCGGATTGACCGATACGGTCGAGCCTGAAGGTGAGGGATACTGGCGTTGGCCGGACTGGCCTTGAGGCTGAGACTTGAGGGCCTTGCACTAAAAGATGATCTGATGTCAGGTTGACTGGTGTTGCTCCGCATTGTCTACCAAGGCTTTACCATTTTCTCCCAGTTGCGGCACTTGCGAGACTTTTCCTTGTAAGCCTACACCGGAACATGGGGTCAAATACGAATGGATCTGATAATGACTCTGATGACTGGCTACCTCGCGAAGCTCTTCGTTGGAAGTGTTCATCGCTTGCACTTTCGTCTTTGTTTCACGCAATTCCGCCTCTAGTTGATCTGCGTAGTTCTTCAGCTGGATGTACTTCTCTCCGTGTTGCATTTGGTACGCCTTTTGCTCTTCGGCTTTGGTGTTTCTCGGTTCGTTAGTGGGTGACTCACATCCCAATTCTCAAAGATCACAAACCCATTTGACGTCGAAGCTCTTCCTACAAAATACACGATTAGATTTTTGAGGTTCTCGCCTGGATCAAAGTTGTGGCACGTACTTGTCTGCAATAAATGTTAGAACTTCGTCTGTTGGAATGTCCAGTCGCATTGTCACTTACCTATACGCGTCTTGGGCGAGCTGGTACTGTGAAGAACAAGCTGTCAGTAGCCGCCGAAGTCACGGGTTTGTGTCGAACGAACCATGACGAAATCTATCGTAGCACGCGCAGGAGTGAGATGGATGCGCGAATCATTTTCAACCTAATTAACTCACCGAGTGCTTGCTGGAAGTGTTCTAATAGAATGAGAACGATTAGCATGGCCAGAACAACCAAGGTCGACGATGACGCGTACCGAAACACGACGACGGGTTCGCGATCATCTCTTCCCAAATTGCCTGCAATTAACTGGTTGAGCCGCTGAGCAAGATGTGGCCACACATCATGAGTTCTCACTTCGGTTCTCTGTAACACGAGTTGCTGGGTGAGATCAACAGGTTTTCAGTCGGGATAATGAAGTATCGCACCTTGGGATCAGCGATGCCGTGGATTGTCCTACAAGTCGCCAAAGGTTACATCGTCAGCGTGACGCGGAGTGCATGTGTCATTTGTCCGTCCACCAAGCTCACGTTTCGAAGACTCCGCCTCCTCGACTTCAATACCAGTTCGAACATCTCAGTTAGCACTCATTCAGGCAGAACCGCTAGAACCTTGGACTCACGTGTTGTTGATGTCTACACAAATCACCATGAGATCAGTCACAAGCCACCAACAGTCGTCGTTTGCAAATAATTTACCTGTGCGGCATGCTGGACACACGAGTCGTCCACTACCAAAGTGCTTGTACGCGCATTTCTCCTTCACCCACAGCAACACCACCGTATATCAGCCCACACATACCCTTCTCGCCCCCACATATTCCTCGTTCACATACGCAGAACAAGTGGCTGCAGCTTGTTCGGTAGCACGTCTGCGCCGACTGCTGACTCGCAAGAAGCACTTCCCAGCACGAATTACAGCGCAACTGCGGGCGAATCTGCGCCGTCTGCGTCTGCTCTCCGCCGCCCTCGTCCATCTCCGCCATCGGCGACGCGCCGCCCCTGCCACGTCGGTTGTGGACGCTCGACGTCTCGCTCATACGGCCGTCGTCGTCCATGGTGTCGCCTTCTTCCTTCTTCCTTCGTTTCCCAGCTTCTCGTCTCGTTTCCCTTTGCTTCCTTCTCGTCAACTTGCCCGCCCCAACTTTTGTAGAAGAGTGATGGTCTACTTCAACCATCTCTGCAATTCATTTCCACAAATCAAAAATGAATTGATGGAGTTGATAGGAGTGATGGTCTACTGGGGCCATGGAACTTTTGGCGCGAACGGGAACCAAGAACAACGCGCGTCAAATGACTATGGAGCTTGGTGGCGACCATGGCGCCGGGCTCGAAAAT
Organism: Pythium dissotocum; assembly: GCA_023336355.1. Taxonomy (NCBI): domain Eukaryota; phylum Oomycota; class Peronosporomycetes; order Pythiales; family Pythiaceae; genus Pythium; species Pythium dissotocum. Next base: position 24,626 of record JAADWY010000402.1, read on the forward strand.
GCTGGCTGGGAGCAGATCGAGGAGGCCATGACAGCGACCGAGCTTTTGCCTGTGCCGCCTACGTCCGACCCGGAGCGATTGCTGCGCTATGTGCTTCAAATCCAGCCAAAATACACAGAAATGGAGATGATGGCGACGCATCTCCGTCTGTATGCGACCTCGTTGGAGCAAGACCTCGAGCAAGCGCGCAACCACTCGCGTATCCTGAGCTCCGAAGTCGCGAGTGAGCGTGAGAAGAAGCAGTTTCTAGAGCGATATGCTGCGCAGATCGTCAAGGAACGCAACGAGTTGCTGCACACACGGTCGTCGAAGAAGACCAAATCGACTGGTAGTGCCCACTTCACGTGGCACTCGTGTTGTAAGAAGAGCGGAGAGCATTCAGCCGATTTAATGCCGTCTATGGCTGCGTTTCGAGCCGAGAAGCTGCAAGAGGCAGTGAATCTGATGCGGTCTCTGCAAGATGAGGTTCGCAACCAAGAGCGACTGCGTCAAGAAGTCAATTTCATGCTCAAGCGGACGCATCGAGAACACGACAGCAAGAGCGCATCCGATCGGAAGCACATCCAACAACTGGAGAAGCAGCTCGTCCAGCGTGCGATGCTGCAGTCGACGATGGAACGCAAGCTGTACGAAATCGAGACCGCGTTGGCGAGATATGACTTGGTCAAGCGACAAGAGATTGGGGCTCTTGAGAAGGAGCTGGAAGAAGCCCACGGAAGAGTGAGTATGCTGGAGACTCAGTGTGAACGGTACCAGATGACTCAGGGCGATCTGGAAGGCGAGCGCGACGATCTCCAGGAGAGACTGACTCACGTGATGATCTTGAAAGACGAGCTCGCGGATCAAGTAGATCGAATGACCACGGAACTCGCACATGCCCAAGCGGAGGTCGAGGCGCTGCGTGGGGAAGTAGAGGTGCTGCAGTCGGAAGATGTCACAAGCATCAAGAATATGTACGACGTCAAGATGAAGAAGCTTGAGGACGAGTGGTCGGAGCGAGAGCACGACTTGATGAACCAAGTGGATGTCTTGCGCCACGAACTGCGAACAAACGAAGCTCTTCTGCAGCGAGCGACTCTTCACGTTGACGATCAAGAAGCAGACGAACACGTAAGCGAGGTTGGCAGCAGAAGAAGCCACAACTCGTGGACTCGACAGCGTAACGAGTGGCTTCAAGGATCCAGAATGGAGGACGAAGTGGACGAGCACGACCACGTTGGTTCGTCACTATCGCGAAGTCAGCTCTCGCACTCCGCCTTCTCTGATCGCTCCGTTGACGAGCTCATAGCTATGGAGTTGGGGTCAGGGCTCGACCAGGCTAGATCCAAGTCGATTCGAGATCGGCTCCGATCCCTCAGCCAAGAAGCGGATGACTATGCAAGTGAACACTTGGCGAGCGAGCCACTCGAATATGCGAGCTATGCTCAGTCAACGAAGCCTGGTGAGGAGTCGATTTCTCGAGGCTCTCGAAGCTCCAGAACAACAAGACGCGATGACTCGGAGATGTCCAGTCCACCAGTCCGCAGAACGACGAAGAGCTCAAGGCCCAGTCGTGATCCAATCAGCGAGATTTTCGAGACAAAAAGCACCACAAATGAGGATACAAGTGGGAAATTACTCGCGGATATGCACGAAATGCTCAAGAAGTTTCAAGACCGACGCGTTGAAGAGGAACGCAAGGCTCAGGAGGCAGAGCTCGCGCTGGCAAACTACCGCCAAGACCGAGACGACTTCCAAAGCATGCTGGCGCCTCTCGCTTCAGTGATGTAACGCGGTGCTTAGCTCAGCGAGCGCGAGCCCATCTTGTCGGCGACCTTGTGGTCCGCTGCCTGCGGTCGGCTTTCGTACACGGCTTCCACCACTCCATGTCGCCACTGCAGAATCATGTACAATAGTGTTGTCAGTCTCGCTGTAATCTTAAGATATGGCGGGTAGCCGCGTGGCTCCGCACCTTCTTGCTCTCGCCCTTGAGGCCAATGTAGTAGATGCGCGTCTCATCGCCGTTGTAGCTGTCTTCAATGAACAGCGTGATGCTGCTCACGCCCTGAAACTTGCGGATCCTAAATCACAATACACCATCACCACCACCAGCATAAGATTCCACACTAGACAGAGTAGAAGATACCGAAGAGAACGCACTGCAGAGGGTACTCGACGCTGCCGAGGTGGTCTTCCACGAGCTCCAATTTCTGCTGCGCGGGCAGTTCATTCGCGTTCGAAAAGTCGATATCGTCACGGTTCGCGAAGCTTTTTCACACACAACCAGCCACCATCAGTTCCCTCTTCACTGTCAGTCCATTATCGTAGATCGCAGACATCTTGATGGTCTTGGGGTTGGCGCCGTCTTCGCCGCCGGCGATCGTGATCGACTTGATGCTCACGGCCTCCGTGAACCTACACAAACCACTGTCAACAAACTACCTGGACCATATCAACAACAATGTACCTATCAAAAGCGTACGGAATGAACAGAATCATCTCTGGGTCGTCGTCGTTGCTGCTGAGGAAGCGCGTGCGATCGTCGCGGTCGCTGTGCGGCTTGAACGGATGCGCGACGTGCGCCGGCTCCAGCGCGTTCAGCACGCGCAGCTTGCTGGTGTCGATGTACGGGTACAGCGAGTCGCCGCTGGCGTCCTCGACATCATGGTCGTGGTCATGGTCGTGGTCGTGGCCGTGGTCGTGGCCGCCGTGGCCGTGCGTGTGGTCGTGCTCATGCTGGCACTGCATGGTCGCTCTGGAATTGCGGCGATTCTCGAACAGAATGATGCGCATCAGATATCTATGTCTGAGTATATCTGAGTAAATATCTGAGTATTCAACTGAAAATCTCAAGCAGAAAATGGAAGACAGCGGCGTGTTTGGCGAGCGCGTCGATGCCGCGCTGCATGCGTGTGTATGTGTGGACGGCGGCGAGTCCTTCTCAGTAGCAGTGACGAAAGAAGGTCCGCTTCTGGGCTGGGGCTCTGCGTTCTACGGAGAGCTTGGGGAAGGCGACGCCGACGACGACAAAGCAGAACGCGTGAGGATTCCGCCGACAGTGATTCCGATGAAAGCTGCGTGTTCGCGCGTTGCATGCGGACTCAACCACGTTCTCGCACTCACTAACGAAGGTCCGTTGGCATGATAAATGCGTACCGTATGGACGGCCTGAGCTAAGAGTGGATGTGGTCACAGGCGACGTCTTCGCGTGGGGACGGAACCAACACGGCCAAGCTGCCCAGTCTCCCGACTCGCATCCAACACTGTATCAGCCCACGCGAGTATCATTTAGCGGCTCAGAGCGTGTCCGTGTAGTCGCGCTTGCTGCTGGAGCGAGCCACTCGCTAGCTATCGACGCGAGCGGCGCTGTGTGGTCGTGGGGCGACAATACTCACGGTCAGTTGGGTCGCCTGACGCCCGAGACGTTCTCACACTCGCCAGGTTTTGTCACTCTGTCGTCTAGAATCCTTCCAGCCATGTCCATTGGCGCGGGCTTCGCACACAGCGCCGTGGTCACGGCTGATGGGTCGGTCTTCACGTTTGGCTGGGGTTTGTATCACCAATTGGGCCATGGAAACACCCAGGACGCGCCTCAACCTCGTCAAGTGACAGCTTTGGAAGGAATGGACGGTGGGATTACTGCTGTGGCGTGTGGATCGTGGCACACGGCGGCTCTCTCTGCTCAAGGCGATGTGTACACGTGGGGGTGGGGACCAGACGGGCAGTTGGTACGTACAGTAGTTCACGTGTGATGGTACACCTTGGACTCTGGATGATGGTTTGGTGTGGGTATCAATCAGGGTCCGAGCCAACAGCAGAGTGAGCCAGTGCCACGGGTGGTCGATACAGAAGACGAGTATTTCCAACAAGACAGGGAAGGCCACAGAGCAGTGCAAGTCGTGTGTGGTTGTCGCTTCACGATTGTTCGAAGCGAGATGGGCGATATGTTCTGCTGGGGAAAGGACGGCGAGTCCATTCTCAAGGAAGCGTCGCGTGTCAGGGCCGACGCCAGTGTTCATAGCATCGCCGCTGCCCATTCGCACGCGATCATACTCAAGTCGTGATCAAGTAAGTCCTTCGTACAATTTTTTGGTTTATTATGGAAAAAGGGTCAGCTAAGGCAAACAATCGAAGAAACTGCAGCTCGTCTTCCAGGCAAGGCGACGAGATAGACACAGGATCACAAAAGGTGCAGTGCGTTGTCCACGCGAAGGGAGAAGGCGACTCAGCACGACGCTTTATGTGGTCTTGGCGACGATCGAGTAGCTTCCGCTCTTGTCGGCGGCACTCGCGAAGGTGATGTAACCATCGACCGCCGTGGACGCCGCGCCAACGTCCGTGTAGACAATCTTGTTGTTCTTCCACACGATGCGTCCGTTGATGGAGATCTCGATCGACGACGCGGCGTTGCCGAAGGTCGGCACGGAGATCGAGCCAGTGGTGCCCGACGGAACGACGATCGACGCCGTGAAAAGCATGTTGGACTTGGCCTTGGCCGACCACTCGACGGAGAAGAAGCCCGTTGGGAGCGTGTAGCCCGCCTGGAGACTCTTGACGCCCGATCCAGCAGCGTGCGGCTGGAAAGCCCACACCTTGCCGGCGTCCTTGACTGGCGC
>JAADWY010000403.1:0-29199 GCA_023336355.1 Pythium dissotocum
GGCCGTGTACTTCACACCAAAGGACTCGGACCCGCTGGCCGCCATCACGGCCCCTCAGGTGATCGCGCGTGTGATGCTGGACGATCAGCAGTTCCCTCCGATGCTGCTCCACCGACAAGTGCTGGACAAGCAGGACTCGCTCAATCCGCGGAAGATCGACCACTTCTCTATTGCCGGTTTGTCGGTGAAGCACCAAGCGGACGCTGATAAGCACGACGCGATGGAAGAGCGTGGCAAAGTAACCCATGCGGAGAAGTCCGTTTAAAATTGCGTGGTGTCTGCGCATCTTAGAAGTCAGCCCAGCGAGGTGCTGCGTACGGGATGAGAATAACAGGCATACTAGTAGTAAATGGGAGGCTTTGCGCATGATAAATACGACTATGGGGTCTTTTTTTCGTGGGCAACGTTCGATCCGCTGCTGAGACGCCCTTGTGAGATCGCTAACAACTACTACGCGTTCGAACTGGAATCCAGAGTCTAGAACTTGAGCGGGATCATGTCGCTGCCGTCGCCTGGACGCACGAAGATGGACTCTCGGTGCGAGTCGGAGAACTCCACGAACTGCGGCGTCTGTGGCTTCTTGGGTGCGAGCAGGATCATGTCGCTGTGGTCGGATTCGCTGCTGCCTCCGGCGTTCGCCATCGCCATAGCGACAGGCGGCAGCACGAACATGTCCTCACTCATAGGCAGCGACGCACGCGAGCTACCCGACGACGAGGACCGCGCGGGCTCCTGGTAGAACGCAGGCTGCGGACGCGGCGGCCGCTGCTGAGGAATCGACTGCGAGTGCATTCGCGGACCCGCAGACATGGAAAAGAGCTTGGACGAAGACGGCGTCGTCGACGTCACGCGGTTCGAGCGCACGCTGGTTGTACGCAGGTCCTGCTGCTGTGGCTCAGCCATGTAGCCGCCCGTGAAGGAGTCGTTGGGGTGGGGCTCGGCCTCTGGCTCGGACGACAGCGACAGGTTCTGGCTCATCATCGAGAACTTGAACGAGTTAGATCCGCTGTCGCCGCTGCGGCTGCTGCTGACCGTCGAGCGAGGCGGCAGTTCTTTGGCGGCTGACGAGGCTGTCGTCTTGCTGATGGACAGACACTTGGCGCTGATCATGGACCGCGCGAACATCGGCGGCGCGTCGATGTCCGTCTCGTCTTCGTAGAGCTGCGGCTGCGACTGGCTGTACGGGTTCTGGAGCTGGTGCTGGTGCTGGTTGTCGTTGTGGATGGACAGCCCCGTGAGGTTGAGCACGTCGTCGTCGGACAAGTAGTCCGACTGGAAGTCCATCGGCGGCCGAGCGTTAGGTCCTAGCGTCGGTCCGGCCGACATGTTCGGGTTCCAGCGCAGCTGACTCGCGTGGCTGCCAGCTGACACGCGGTCGTCAGCGAACGACGGGTTCGAAAAGGACGTGCTTGTCGTCGACATGGACAGCTTCGCATCGACGTGGAGCGGCGGCTTGGCGAACGACGCCTGGGCCTTCGCTGCTGCTGACTCGTAATCATCGACATCGTTTCGCTGACGCACGACACTGCTGGCAAATCCTGTCATCAAATTCGGCTGAGGCCGCTGGTACGCCGAAGCGCCGCTGAAGCTGTCGCTGCTGAGTCGGTCGCTGCTACCGCTGAGTGAGATCGCGTCTTCGTCGTCACTAGGCGCGACCAGCGGCTGCTGGTTGCTGAGGAACGACGCGTTCTTGGAGCTGCGTCCGCTGCTGCGGCTGCCCGTGGCGCTGGATCGACGCTGCGAGTCGAGTCCGCCGACCAGCGATACGTTGGTCGTGCTGCTGTTGGCGTAGTCATCCATGAGCTGGCGGATACACCGCGAGCAGCCGCGGCTCTCCGAGTAGTGGTCGCTCAATGACGGGTTCGCGGCCGGCCGCATGGAGCCATTGAGCGTCTGCACGACGTCGAACTTGGACACGTCGACGAAGCCCGAGCACTTGTTGCACACGGCTTCTCCGCAGAAGCGGCAGTGGTGGCAGCGGCGGAACGCGTAGAACGACTTGAGACACAGCATGCAGTGGTCGCTGTCCTTCCACTGAGTTTTCTTGGCGTGGCTCACCACCTGCTGCGGCTTGGCCTGCAGCGCCAGATTGCCCACACACATCGCGAGTCCCTGGAGCCACTTCTCGTACTTCTTCGGACTGCGCAGCGTCGCCGCCACGGGCATCAGCGACAGGAAGAACGACAGTCGGAACACGCCGCGCTCGTGGGTCTCCTCCACCACGAAGCCCGTGTTGCGGAAGTGCATTCTCTCGGTGTTGCGGGTCTTGGGCAGCGCTGGCACGTCCTTGAAGTTGAACGACGTGAGTGCGTGGACGCCTAGCAGGCGGTCCGTGGCGTCCCCTCGTCGTGGTGGGTCCTTAGCCGCTCGACGGCCCAGCCGCACAAGAGCTCCGCGGGCGTCTCGCTGGAACGCGTCCTGGTAGCTGGCCACTGTGAAGTCTCTCGCGCCCTCCGTGACGCTCGCGGTCTTGAGCGAGAGCCAGTTAACAGCGTACGCGTCGTCCTGCGTGTAGCTCCTCATGTGGCCGTCCTGGGATCGAAACTGCGCAGGCGGCTCCGTGCAACTGAGCTGGTCGATGACCACGGCGTTCTGGTAGAACTGCTTGCCGAAGATCTGGTTCATGCGCAGCGCGTAGGCCTCGGTAGCTGGCGCCGTGAGAAGCTCCAGCACGTGGTCCACGTCAACGGAGACCGTCGTGACGCCCTTGACCAGGTAGTAGTCGGACGCCTTTCCGCCCGAGCCGCCGAAGGACGCGGCGACGGAGACTGAGCGTGGCAACACAGCGCCGTTCATCTCGTAGATCGTCGTGTTGCCTTTCTCGGTGACGTACCGCCATCCTGCCTGGACGCTGGCGAGCTCCGCGAGGTCGGAGGCCGCGACGCGGACGCGGTCCAGCAGTTTACTGGACGGCGCCGAGCCGCTCGTGGTGTGGTCGGGCGTGCGGCTCATGTTCACTGGATTGAGCGGGGACTTGTCGAATGGATCGGGTTGGGACGACGATCCAGTGAACGCGACAGCGCCACCTGGAATAGAGTACTGCATGGGCATGGCCATGTTCATGGTGGCTTGTTAGACGCGCGTACAGTCGTTAGACGCGTCTGCTTGTGGATTGGGTGGGTGGGTACACGGATAGTCTGCTCTGGCTTCTAGGCGGCTTAACGTGCCTTCGACTGGGTGGATCGGGAGCTGTCGCAAACGCGCGTCGCAGTCACACAGAGCGGAAGGGTCGAGTGCGGACGCACGGAGGAGGCTGTCTAACTGGGACCCCCTGGATGGAAGGATGGGACGCCACAGAAAAAATCGAAGTAGGTTGCCACGCACGCGGGATAAGTCCAGTGACCGGCAGTGAGATTTAGACGCAGGAAGTCAGACCAGTTAGACCGTCAACTGGACGCGTTCACTGGATCGGATCGGAGACCGCGTTCGCTGGATGCCGGATGCTGCTGGATGCGGGCGTCCGGAGTCTAACAAGGTCTCGTTCGCGTCTCCCGGATCTCTGGATTGGAATGCGCGCTGCTGGTGTCGCCTTCGGTGTCCTGAGTTCTTAGTGTTTGTTGTTGGCTGCTGACCGCCTGGACAGTCAAAGTCAAACGCAAGGCAACGCGACGCACGCACGACGCCGCAACAGGCACAAGCAGACACACGCACGTGGCTTGACACACTGATCTCCGGATCCCACAGTGACGCCACTCAAAACCTTCTATAATTAATATTTTACCATCGTAAAGCGCTAGTCCTGATGAGTAGTCACACAAAAACCTGTACAAGCGCATGAGGATGTCGATGGTCCATCACACCAGCTGGTCCAGTTCTGAATCGATTCGACAGGCGGTCAAAACAGACTGTTGCATAGGTTTTAGGAACTTTGAATCCGCCTTGCAGTTCAGCTTTCAGCATGCGAGCATCTAAAAACTCCTAAACATCATTTACAAATGGCTAAAACGAGCTCTGAGTTATGGCCAAATCTCAGCGAAAGAGCACTGCTCATTCGAAGTGGACTGCAGAATTCAGAGTCACGGACGACTCACTCCACTTTGCTGTGAGAAGCTCCCACCAAAATGCAGCGTCTGATATGATGTGACTTCCCCAGAATCCAGTGGCAGCCACCTGGACTCCAGTCTAGAGTCCATGTGGTCACCGTCGTGGTGCTACAGCTCTTCAACACAGCAGGACAGCACGAAGACGACACCGTCACGACAGCGTGCGTGACCTTTGTCATCGACTGCCCATTTGACTGTGGCAAATTGATACGCTAGACTAAACCAGGATACACCCGAAATTAGAGTGGTCCACATCATACGCATTTGATGTGCGCCACGCTACACAAGCGCTGCTCGTCGAGTCGGTTGCCAGCTGATGGGATGCTGTTGAGTCAGATTGACTTTGGAAGACATCCAAAATTTTGTGCCACAACGTCCTTCTCCAGCCACTCAACTTGAGTTGAGCGGTCACAGTCGCAGCGGGAGTTGCTAAGGTACGACCACGAGCTTTGCCACGAGCCAAGAACGAGTCAGCTCACAAAATTGCACTTTCCGTGCACGAGCCGGGTTTTTCAGGCTCGTAGCTCCTGGGTATTTGGGTCGAGACGTGTTTTTCCCGGCTCGTATCAGATGGGCATTTGGGTTGAGCCCGTGCTATTGGGCAATAGCCAGCTCGTACCCATCTTGGCTCGTCGGATCCGTGGTCACGAAGGACCAGCGTGCAGGATCCAGATCGCACAACGTCCCACACCTCGTCCCCAACATGACCTCTTGACATCTTGGGTACACAAACAGTGTGAGTGATGGTCTTTACGATGAAAACTACCAACATTCCCAATTAGATCCGAGGGTTTCTGCTCTCCTCTCCTCTCTCAACAGCGCTCTTAACGAGACAGGCGCATTGCTGCCTCCGCTTACGACCTCTCTCATTCGGCGACTTGCCGTGCACTGCACACTCCTCTTCCTCTCCTCCTCCTCCCCCTACTTCCTCTCGTCTCCTCTCCTCCGCCATGGCGCTGCTCGCTTCATCTGGATCCCCTGGCAAGGCCGGCTACGGCTCGCTGCCCTCCTCCTCCTCTCCCGCCTCCGCTCCTCCTCCTCCAGGTGCGGCCTCCGTCTTCTCGCGCGTGCTTTTCTCGTACGCCAACCCCGTCATGGCCACCAGCAACCAGCGGCAGCTCAACGCCGACGACCTCTGGGAGATCGAAGGCGACAACCAGACCGCCGTCACGTTCGCCAAGTTCCGCGTCCACTACTCAAACCACGGCCGCTCGCTGCTGCAGGCCACCTTCCGCACCTACGGCGGCGTGTACGCTCTCTGCGGCCTCGCCAGCGTCTTCTCTGTGGGCTGCGGCATCTTCGCGCCCGCCGTTTTGCACCACGTGATCGACGCGTTCGCCGCGCCGGAGCTCGACAAGCAGAGTCTGCTGCTGTGGCTCGGCGTGTTCTTCTCGTCCAAGATCGCCAACGCGTTCGTCGTCGCCCATATGAACTTCCACTTGGAGCTCGCGGCCCAGCAGCTCTCCTCCTCGCTCAAGGCGTTACTGTTTGAAAAGGCGTTGCGTCGCAGCGTCTACAGCAAGCAGACGACGACCTCCCAGGGCGATGACGACGACGCCAACGACGATGTCGACATGGCCAACTTGTACTCGTCCGACGTCGACGGCGTGCTCAGCGCGGCCTTTGAATTCAACAAGGCCTGGGTGCTGCCCATCCAGATAGTCGGTATCGTGGGCATGCTCTACAGTATCCTAGGCGTCTCGGCGTTCGCTGGGCTGGCTGTATTGGGTATTTCCATGGGCGTGAGCTTCGCTATCGCCAAGTACTCGAGCGACGCCTTCGAAAACATCATGGAACACAAGGACACGCGGATGAAGCTGATCAAAGAGGTGTTTGGAGCTATCCAAGTGATCAAACTCAATGCCTGGGAGTCCAAGTTTGCCGACAAGATCCGAAGCCTGCGGTCCAAGGAGATGGCCGCCATCTCGCGGTTCATGTACTCGGAGGCCGTGAGCATCTTCATGCTGTGGACCTCGCCCATGCTGGTCTCGATGTCGTCGTTTGCTGTGTACGCCGTCGTGCTGGGCAACACGCTAACGGCCGCCAAGGTCTTCTCGTCCATGGCGCTGTTCAACGCCCTGCGTGTGCCTCTGCGTGACCTGCCCGACACCATCTCCGAGTGTGTCCAAGCCAGAGTCTCCTTGAATCGTATGCAGGACTTCCTGGCTCTTGATGAGTACGACGCAGCCAACGTAACTCGTGGTGGAGCAGCTCACCCTACTGACGTCGCGATCCAGATCTCGAACGGCTCGTTTGGCTGGAGTGAGGACCGTGCGTTGCTGCAGAATGTCAACCTTACAGTCAAGAAAGGCGACTTTGTGGTCGTCCACGGCGTCGTGGGCGCGGGCAAGTCGTCGCTATGCTCGGCGTTGCTGGGCGAGATGCTCAAGCTCAGCGGCTCGGTGTTTGTGCGCGGCCGCGTGGCGTACTACGCGCAGCAGACGTGGATCCAGAACATGAGCATCCGCGACAACATCCTCTTCGGCGACAGCTACGACCACGCCAAGTACCAGCGCGTGTTGGACGCCTGCGGACTCTTATCGGACCTCGCAGGCTTCGCCTCTGGCGACGCGACCGAGATCGGACAGAAAGGAGTGAACCTCTCAGGAGGTCAGAAGGCTCGACTGTGTCTTGCTCGCGCCTGCTACGCTGACGCGGACGTACTGGTCCTGGACTCGCCACTGGCGGCCGTGGACGCCGTCGTCCGCCGTGAGATCTTCAGCAAGTGTCTGTGTGATCTGTTGGCGGACAAGACCATCGTGCTGGTCACACACGCGCCGGATATCATCGCATCCGAGGCCGCCAACTTCAAGCTGGAAGTCGTCAACGGCGAACTGCGTGGTACGCGTCAGACGCCCGTCAAGTCCCGACGCGTGTACGCCACGTGGGTCTCGCCTCGTGGCGCTGTGGTACCCGCAAAGCCTCTCGACGAAGAGGACGACGCTGAGAAGACTGCTGCCCCACGCCTCATTGAGGCCGAAGTGCGTGAGGAAGGCCGCGTGTCCAAGGACGTGTTCCTCAAGTACTTCAACGCGCTCGGCGGCAAGCGCATGTGCTTCTTCCTGCTCGTCGTGCAGATCCTGTGGCAGGGCTTCCAGATCCGCAGCGACTTCTGGCTGAGCCACTGGACGGGCCAGAAGAACGGCGTGTACAACCAGGAGGACACAGTGTTCAACATGGAGATCTACGCGCTGCTGGGTCTCGGTGTGGCCTCCATGGTCTTTGTCCGTACGATCACGGTCTCGTTCCTAGGACTGCGTGCGTCCAAGCACCTCTTCGAGTGGATGACACACTCGCTGCTCAACGCGCCGCTGCGGTTCTTCGACGCCACGCCCATCGGCCGCATCCTCACGCGATACGGTGCTGATATGTCGCTCGTGGACTTCCGTCTGCCCGTCGGCTTTGGCGGCTTCATCTCCACGGGTTTCTTCACGATCTGCCAGCTCGCGACGGCAGTGTACACAGTTAACTTCCTGGGCTTCCTGGTCGTGCCGCTGCTGTACATCTACGTGACCATGGCCAACTTCTACCTCGCGCCGTCGCGTGAGGTCTCTCGCCTTGAGAAGGTCGCGGCGTCGCCCGTGCTGAGCCACGTGACGGCGGCGGAAGACGGCGTGGCCGTGCTGCGTGCCTTTGGCCCCGAGTACTTGGAGCGTGCGGTGATCGAAAACTACAAGCGCATCGACGTGGGCAACAAGGTCTTCTTTGCGGAGACCGTGATCACGCAGTGGTTCCAAGTGCGCATGTCGCTCATCGGCGCCGGCGTCGTGATCGCCATCGTCTCGAGCCTCGTGTACTTCCACTCGAGTCTCTCGCCTGGCGTCGTGGGCTTGGCATTCGCCTACGCATTGAACGTGGACGGTGGTCTCATCGGTATCGTACGCGTGTGGTCGTACGTCGAAGTGTGCATGGTGAGTCCCGAGCGCATCCTCGCGTACGCGTCGCTGCCAGTCGAAGGCGAGTCCAATATGCTTCAGATCGAGCCTGCCGCGAGCTGGCCGGCCAAGGGCTCTGTCGACTTTGAGAAGGTCGTGTTCAGCTACAAGCCCGGCTCGCCTGCAGTGCTCAAGGGCCTCACGTTCTCGATCCGCGCCAACGAGAAGATCGGCATCGTCGGCCGCACAGGTGCCGGCAAGTCGTCACTCACGATGGCTCTGTTCCGTATCAACGAGCTGGACAGCGGCCGCGTGCTGATCGACGGCGTGGATATCGCGTCCGTGCCTCTCCACACGCTTCGCTCGCGTCTGTCGATCATCCCACAGTCTCCTGTGCTGTTCAAGGGCTCGCTTCGAGCCTACATGGACCCGTTCGATGACTTCACGGACGCGCAGATCTGGTCGGCGTTTGAACAAGTGGACATGAAGCAGATGATCTCTTTGCTGGACGGCCAACTGGCCTACGAGCTGAGCGAGAACGGCGAGAACTTCAGCGTGGGTGAGCGGCAGATGATGTGCATGGCGAGAGCCATGCTCACGAAGGCCCAGGTCGTGGTGCTGGACGAAGCCACGGCGTCCATCGACCACGCGACCGAGCTGACGCTGCAGCGTACGATCACCAAGGCGTTCGGCCACGCGACTGTGCTCACGATCGCGCATCGCCTCGCGACGGTGCTGGACTCGGACCGCATCATGGTGCTCAGCGACGGCGAGGTGGTCGAGTTTGACTCGCCCGAGAAGCTGGTCAAGAACACCAAGGGCGCGTTCTACGAGCTGGCCAAGGAAGCCGGCGTGCTGGCCAAGGTCGCGAGACAGTGAGAAGTGTACACACCATGACAGGGTAGGACGTACCAAGTCGTATACAAAGCTAATCACATTCATTTCATCACGATTGGTGTGTGAGTTCTGCCTTGTGCTCTTCTTCCTCGGTCGTGGCTGAAGTTGGCTTCATCTTGGCCATCATGAGCTCCTTGCGCTGCTGCTTCTTGCCCTTGTAGTTGGGGTCGTACTCGCGTCGCATGGCGTACTGGTACAACAACAGCAGCGTCGCTGAGCGGATCCCGGCGATGCGGCTGGCCGCGTGGATGGTCGTGGGCTTGTTCTTGAGCAGCTTCTCCTTCTCCTCGTTCGAGATCATGGGCAGCGTGGCGTAGTCGATCCAGTCCGGGATCGGCACGTGCTGCTTCTTGCGGAACGCGTCGATCTCCTGCTTCTGGAGCCGCAGCTGCGTCGCGTACAGACACTCGATCTTGATCTGGTCCTTGACTTCATCAGCGATCGCGTCCGCGTGCTCGTAGCCTTCATCCTTCCAGATCTTTTCAATATCATGCGGCGTCACCGTCGCAAATGACAGGATCTGCGCGGCCGTGCGCTTGACGCCGTCCAGACCCACCTTGATGCCGTGCTTGTTCCACTGGTGTGGGTCACACGAGTAGCCGTCCAGCGCCTTACGCGCAGCATCCATCGCGTGCTCCTTCTTCTCAAGCCGTGCCATACGAGACTCATCAACACCGGCGCCGTGTTCAAACGCGCGTCGCGTGAGTCGCAAGTCGGCGTTGTCCTGACGCAGCAGCAGTCGGTACTCCGACCGCGACGTGAACATTCGATACGGTTCGTTCGTGCCCAGCGACACGAGATCGTCGATCAGCACGCCGATGAACGCGTCCGCTCGGTCTAGAATGAACGGCGCCTTGCCCACAGCCGCGAGTCCGGCGTTCATACCAGCGACGATGCCCTGGGCAGCAGCCTCTTCGTAACCGGTCGTGCCGTTGATCTGTCCTGCCAAGTACAAACCGTCGATCTTCTTGGTCTCAAGCGTCGGGTGCAGCGAGCGAGGGTCGATGTAGTCGTACTCCACCGCGTACCCTGGACGGATGAGCTCTGCGTTCTCCAGGCCCTGGATCGTGCGGATGAGCTGCACTTGGAGATCCTCAGGCAGCGCCGTGCTGATGCCGTTAGGGTACACGATCGAGTTGTTAAGTCCTTCGGGTTCGAGCCAGATCTGGTGGCGGTTACGATCAGCAAAGCGCATAACCTTGGCGTCGATCGACGGACAGTACCGTGGGCCCACGCCCAGTCCCCCACCGCCAATGTACTCGGGCAGCATGTGCAAGTTATCCCGTACGATCTGGTGGCTCTTCTCGTTCGTGTACGTTGCGTGGCACACGACCTGCGTGTCATGAAGCGGCACCTTCTGGTGCTCGTGGAGGAACGAGAACGGCACGGGTGGGTCGTCGCTTGGCTGGATCTCCAGTCCGTCGTAGTTGATCGTCGAGCCGTCGATACGTGGAGGCGTGCCGGTCTTGAGTCGTCCCAATGGGAACTTGAAGCGCTCTAGTGTCTTGGCCAATCCAACGGACGGTGGCTCCAGGCCATTGCAGTCGCGCATGTGACGGCCGGCGGGGAACCGAACGTCGCGACCCAAGTAGATGATGCCGCGCAGGAACGTGCCCGTGGTGATCACGACCTTGGCGCAGCGGATCGTGCGGCCAGACGCCGTGACGATGCCCTGGATGCTGTTCTGCTGCGGACACAGCACGATGTCCTCCACGCCCTCTTCCTCCAACGTGAGGTTCGGGATAGAGCGCAGGGTCTGCTGCATGGTTTGCTGGTAGATATCGCGGTCCATTTGAGCACGAGGCCCACGCACGGCGGGGCCCTTGGCCGAGTTGAGCATGCGGAACTGGATGCCGGCGCTGTCGGCGACCTTGCCCATGAGTCCGTCCAGCGCGTCCACCTCACGCACGAGCGTGCCCTTGCCCACGCCGCCGATCGAAGGCTAATGAACATTAGAAAAAGCGTTTAGTCACCAGTGAGCACCTGGTCGATTCCGTTCTAGAAACCAGCCACGTACGTTGCAGGACATCTCGCCGATGGTCGACAGCTTTTGCGTCACCAGCGCCGTCTTAGCACCTGCCATAATACACCGTAGAGCATGAGAATGAGCCAGCCAGTCGTCCTTTCCTGTTGTTTACTGTGAGCTCGTACCTGCTCGTGCGGCGGCAGCGGCGGCCTCGCATCCGGCGTGGCCGCCTCCGACGACCACGACATCGTAGAAGTCGCTGCCGGTGATGGAGCTGAAGCTGCGCGTCGCAGGCGCCACCAGTCGCCCGTGCGGACGCAGCAGCGCACGCGCTCGTCGTGTACGGCTCAGCATGATTGTGATTGTGCCTTTCTGGTGGCTGGATGAAGAGCGAGGTGGTCCAATTGGACTTCATTTGACAACCATCACTCCAGAATTGATAAGGTGGACCACATATATATCGCGTCAATATGGATACACTGCACAGTATCTACGGTATCCACGGAGGATACCATATCTAAAACACAACTCATATCTCTCTGCCGGACGGAGGCCTTTTGCTTACTGCGCCTTCTTGGCGGCGGCATTCGTCTTCTTGGAGTCGCGGATCTTGTTCTGGATGTCTTCCTGCTTGCCCGTCTTGAGCAGCATGTAGCCCATGACCAGGAAGAGCGCGTACCAGTACACGTGGAGAAGCTGCAGCATGCTCAGCATGGCATTACAAGGCTGCAGGAACACCATCGACACTTCCGGGTTCACCTTGGGCAGGACGACGACGGCGTTGTAGATGAGATCGCGCGGGAAGACGTACAGGCGCGTGTACCCCCACGACACCAGCAGCACGATGTACATGACCACCACCAGCGGCGTGTTGCCCGTGTCCACGACCGACTTGATCGCATCTACAATTCAATCGAATCACGTTAGTCAATCCGCCAACCACACCACAGCAAGCTATAGAGAGCCGACTCACAGCCAGAGACGTCGCCGATGTCATGCAGATACGCGACCAGTGCGCCCTTGGCGGTGTAGTTGGCCAGGTACGAGCTGCCGATGAGGAAGATGGTCGCGACGTGGTGCAGCAGCATCTCCAAAAAGTCGTTGCGGATGGGCGTGAGCAGCAGCATGTAGATCAGACTGTGCGTGTGGTAGCCGAGCTGCACGAGGAAGTAGTACTTGAGCGCCTGCGACGGCGGCGTGTCCAGCGTCTTGTAGGACTCGACCACGTCGCCGCTTCCGCCCAGCGACGTCGGGAACCACTTCTCGTCCTTCATGATCTGGTAGCCAGCGACCGTGATGCCCACAAAGTACCTTAATAGGACAACGACAAACGCACAGTCAATACAAGACACCTCACAACGCAGGGGGATCTGTCACGATACGTACAGGAACTTGAACAGCACGGTGGCGAAGCGCTCGACGCGCTCGGTGGTGCGCTTGGCAGGCGCGAGGATGACGCGTCCGAGCGGCTGGAAGGCCTTGGTGAGTACGTAGTGCAGCGCGACGATGACGAGCGCGATGCCAAAGCCAACAATTAAGTCCATAAACTGCGGCATGGCCGGGTCGTCGCGGAACGCGTCTGTCTGCCGCATGACCTGCACGCCGTAGATCTCGCACACGAAGATGGGCGCGAGCAGCAGCGTCAGGCCCAGGAGCACGCGCTCCTTGGCGTTAAACTCGAGCTTCATCTGCGTGGCCATGGCTTCTGCCGGTGGGTCTGCGCGTGTGCCGGGTATGGTGGCTGTGTTGGTGTGCGTGTGGGTGTGCGTGTACGTGTCGGTCTCGTCGCTCGACGGGCTCTGATGGCGATGATGCGCGAGACGCATCTCCATCCCAGACAGGCAGGCGGCGAAAGAAGCGTTGCTGATTGGACCTGTTCATGGCGGATCGCGCCACATGGGAATGTGGGACAGCGTGTGGGAGAGGGTGTGGAACGCTCCACATGCGAACATTTCCAACAACGCAAAAAAATGCGCTGCTGAGATGCGATCATGCGATGGGTTTCAAGCGATGACCTTGGCGAAAATGGGAAGATGACGTGGAGGCGACGGCGCTCAGCCTGACAGGCGGGCAGTGTATGTACAGGTACACGTGTACGTAGCAATATGAATTTTACCTAATAGAGCCGAATCTCTGTTTCGTTTTGTTGGCTGCCCGCCGGTGGGGTCTGTTTGTCCTGCCGCTGCTTGCCTCCTGTCCAATACACAATTGGGAACGCTACAGCATCCCCCCGTCTACGCCGTCTTCTTGGCGGCGGTATGCTTGTCCTGGATCTTGTTCTGGATGTCCTCTTGCTTGCCCGTCTTCAGCAGCGTGTAGCCCATGACCAGGAAGAGGCAATACCAGTACACATGCAGCAGCTGCAGCATGCTCAGCATGGTGTTCATCGGGTGCAAGAACACCATCGAGATGGACGGATTCATCTCCGGCAAAATGAAGACGCCGTGGTAGATCATATCCGGGAACACAAACAGTCGCGAGTAGCCCCACGACACGAGCAGCAGGATGTACATGAACACGACCAGCGGCGTGTTGCCCGTGTCCACAATCGACTTGATGCCGTCTACAAATACACACACACAGAGTCGCCTGTTAGCCACGATATTCGCATGAGATCCAAGACCAGAGAGAAAGCAACACAGAGCCAACGTACAGCCAGTGACGTCGCCGATGTCGTGCACGAAGGCCACGAGCGCGCCAGGAGCCCAGTAGTTGGACAGATACGAGCAGCCGATGAGGAAGATGGTCGCGACGTGGTGCACCATCATCTCCAGGAAGTCGTTGCGGATCGGCGTGAGCACGAGCATGTACACGAGGCTGTGGAAGTGGTAGCCGAGCTGCACGAGCGTGTAGTACTTGATCGCAGTGGTCGGCGGGATGTCCAGCGTCAGGAAGCAGTTCTTGATGACACCCGCACCACCCAGCGACGGCGGTAGCCAGTCCTCGTCCTTCATGACGTAGTAACCGAGGCTCGTGATGCCAGCAAAGTACCTGCATACAGTCAATCGTCCGTCAGAAAACTCACTCGCCTAACTCGCGGTGAATATGACACATGCGCAATCGTACAGGAACTTGAACAGCACGGTCGCGAAGCGCTCGACGCGCTCCGAGTTCGTGCGCTTGGTGGGCGAGAGGATGAGGCGGCCCAGCGGCTGGAACATCTTGGTGAGCACGTAGCGCAGTGCGATGATGAGGCCGGAGGCCGCGAGCGCGACCCACAGGTCGGCGAATTGCGGCATGTCCGCGGCCTTATCGGAGCGGAACACCGGGCGCTGGCGCATGACGGAGACGCCGTAGATCTCGCTGAAGAAGATGGGCGCGAGCAGCAGCGTCATGCCCAGGAGCACGCGCTCCTTGGTGTTGAATCGCAGCTTCATTTCGGTCGCCATGTTCGTTCGCTTGGTGTTGCGAGGTGTTCGGGACGCAGCGTACAGGGCTCGGAAAGCTCACCCACGCCAATTCGAGCTTCCAACAAAAACCAACAGAACCCAACGCGGAACACAGGACAGAACACCCCCTGGTCTAAACCAGCCGGGTAATCCAAGCGACCCAGAAAACCCATAGAAAAAGACCCCTGGTCCATTGTGGGACACCATTTGAGCCGGCCCAGATCTCCGTAGGTTAACAGGTTGAATCCCACTCGTCCTTGTTCTCGTCCACACAGAAAACGAATGAGCGTCATGCATGTTGTTGGATGTTGGCTGTTGGAATCTTTGGAAAGTTGGCGGCGTTCGCCATTGACGGAACATTCTACCAACGAGAACCGAACGCCTCGTAGAACACAGCTGCGTGAGATGGATGGAACCCCAACAGAACACGCACGTCCGGTGTTGGTTCTCGCCCCAACAAGTCCAACGAATCCATCGAATCCACCAACGAAAAGAGCGGTGACTTCTCGTGTGGTCAATACGACTCAACAGCAGTCAGTTCGCGCGAGTGACTTCGAAGTTAGCTGAGTCGACTGACTGGATGAAGCCCTGCTCATCCGCGGCGCCTGCTCCGCGCTCGCACGCCATCGTGCAGTCAGCCTTACTGCAACGTGCACTTCTGAACACCAGGCGCCGCTCAAGTCGCTTGGTGCCTTAAACTGACGCCGAAAGCCGAGTTCCACAGAGCGTGAGCAATGCTTCCCGCCCATTTTTGTTCGAGCCAATGATATCCAGTCCTACAGGTTTGTTGGTTCATCAATCAACCTCGCACACCAATGTCACCTATCATTTTGGTTCATTTATTCGTTGCTGAAGTATACGACCCTATGATCGGCACCAACGCTCCTGTTCTTTGGGCGAGAAATGAAGTGCAGGCGATGCGCCGCTTGAGTGGCGTGCGAGGTTGGATCTTCACGCGGCAGCTGAGTCTCGTCGTGCGGTGGACGGCCGTAGTACTGTACGTACAGCTCGTCGTATGTATGTTGGCGGCGCGCGTCAGCGGCGGACGCTCTGCTGAAGGGCAAGCAAATGGAGCAGCACCAGCAGTGTCCCATTCCATTCCATTCCATTCCCCAACTTGTCTCTCTTCACGCAAGTCCTTCTCCCCTCCACTACACCACAAGCACCATCATGCACTCGCTACCCACGCCCACCGCCATGTCCACCAAGTGTATCGGCCTCAAGCACAAGCTGACAGCGCAGCTTCAGCGCAAGTCAGCGGCCGCTGTCATCGCTCGTCAGCGCCTCCAGGCAGCGAACGCCGCTGTCAGCAGCCAGAGTCAGCCGCATGTGGACCAGGACCTACTCGCCACAGTGCTGCGCGTGCACATGGAGACTAGGCTACGCAAGGAGCGCAGTCGCTGCGCCGCTAATGCACCGCACCCAGGCTTCTTATCTAACAAAGCCAACAAGCTGCAGGGCGCTGTTAACTCTGTGGACGAGCCGCAAGTCCACGACGCATTGTCGAGCCAGAAGGCGCAGTACGGATTTTCCGACGCATTAGCTCAGCTTAGCATGATGCGAACGCAAAACTAAATTATACTAATCAATGAAAACTATACTAAGCCAAATCAACTCTGTGTCTAAGACGTCTTCATATTGCGAAATCACTTCATTCGACCAAAGAGAGATCCAAACGAACATGAGCTCTCCAGCGGCGGCGACGGCGCCGGCGCGCGTGTTCTTCTCACGCAACATCCCCTTCGCTATCGGTGCGCAGCTCTTTCTCCTAATCTTCTTCCGCACCCCGTGTCGTTCTCTAATTATCCTTGGCGCCTTTCTAGACCAATTCAAGCAGCTTTTGGGCTCGAGTGCTTCCTCCGTGGAGGTCTTGCACTTTGCCAAAGAGGACCAGTGCATCACGCGCGAGGAGTTGCTGCGCCAGGTGAAGGGATGCACGGGACTCTACTGTCTGCTCTCGGACCGCATCGACGCGGAGCTGCTGGACGCCGCCGGGCCTTCACTTCGCGTGGTGTCCACCATGTCCGTGGGCTTCAACCACATCGACCTGGAGGCCTGCAAGGCCCGCAACGTGCGTGTGGGCCACACGCCGGGCGTGCTGGACGTGACGACTGCTGAGACTGCAGTAGCTCTCACGTTCGCAGCTAAGCGCCGACTGGTCGAGTGCGTCGACAGCGCGCGACAGGGACAGTGGGGCGTGTGGCAGCCCTTCCAGCACTGCGGCACGGACCTCACGGGCAACACCGTGGGCATCGTCGGTCTCGGCCGCATTGGATTGACCTACGCGCGCATGATGAAATTCGGCTTCGGCTGCAAGATCCTGTACTCGGGGCCGTCGCAGAAGCACGAGCACGAGGCGGCGCTGGGCGGCGACGCGCAGTACGTGGACATGGACACGCTGCTGCAGCAGAGCGACGTCGTGAGCGTCCACATGCCGCTGAACGACGCCACGCGCGGCAGCATCAACGCCCACAGCTTCTCGCAGATGAAGCCGCACGCTGTGCTCGTGAACACGAGTCGCGGGGAGGTCGTGGACCAGGAGGCGCTGTACGAAGCACTGCGCAGCAACAAGATCGCAGCCGCTGGACTTGACGTGACGACGCCTGAGCCACTACCACCGACTCATGAGCTGTACTCGCTGGTCAACTGCGTGATCCTGCCGCACATTGGCTCGGCGACTGTGAACACGCGTCGTGCGATGGCCGACATTGCTGTGAGAAACCTCGTCGCTGGCATTTTGAGCGAAAAGCTACCACACGGCGTCGTCTAGAAAGGCCGACAGGCTAATCACTGGGTCAAGATGAGAAGCGAGTCTTTGATCGTGTTGTTTGGATTCAATAAATACCCTCTGGGCGTCTGCCTCTAAAAGTCTCCTCCGAAGTCACCTCCGCCTCCTCCTGAGTCACCTCCTCCGTCGAACCCACCGCCACCGCCTCCATCGTACCCGCCTCCGCCTCCGTAGTCGCCGTGGTGGTGGCCGCTGTCAAACACCGCGTCAGCGACCACCATGCCCGTCACGAGACCAGCCACGGCGCCCAGCCCCACCCCCATGCCGCTACTGTGGTGGTGGTTTCCGTAGCTGTTGCCGTAGCCGTAGCCGTACATCGGAGCTGTTGGCACTCCAGCGTACGGGTACTGGACAGGAGGCGCCCCATACACCACGCCAGGCGGTCCGCACGTTGGCACAACGTTGCATGGTGGCTGTCCGTAGACCATGGGGACTGCTGTGGCGTAAGGTGGGGGACGCTGGTTGTTCCTGCTGCGCGTGATCGCACGGTGCATGCACCAACACGAGCCAATGCAGCACGCCAGGAACATGAACCCACCGACGCCTACACCAGCCCAGCCGCCCGTGGAGACGGCCATGGTGGGCGCTGGCGTTGGCGTCTTCAACGAGCAGCGGCATTCGTAATTGGAAACACGGCAGGTGGCTTCGCGAGGACAGCAGCAGCGCTGGCGTTGGCTGGCCTTGTCCAGCCAGTTGCCACAGAACTGGCCAGGGGAATCGAGGTACGCGTGCGAGCAGTCGCCAGTGGACGCGCAGACCTGGCAGCCTGATAGAGTCGGTGATGGCGTAGGTGTAGCCGTCGCCGTGGTGTTGTCGTCAGCAGAGACCGTGGTGGCCCAGGCCAAGACGATGCAGAGGAAGAAGAAGCCCAGCCGCGTGTCGCTCGATACGATGCGAGCCATGGCTGATGGAGGCTCGCGTCGCCTGCGTCGGCGATCGACGAATGAACGGCGGATTGTGGTGAGACCGTCAGATCATCATGGGCTCAGCTAAGACGCCGAGGCTTCGTGGCTTCCTGGCTGCGGATACGAAGGAGATCAGTGCCAAATGCGATCCTTGGAAGCGTGGCCTTTCATTGTCGATACCAAAGAAGCCACCAGTATAAATAGCCCAGGCACGACGGGTCGTATCCCCACAGCGAGGACTGGAGCCCGGCCTGAGGAGCTCGTTGGGCGGACAGCCAAGAAGACTGACTGAGGAGACGAGTTGATTGGTACCGGGATCGATACCATACAGGGCTGGCGAGTCTAGCAGAGCAGCCTGAAAAGAGGGGTGGCTGTGAAACGCGGAGGCCTTCAATCGAGGCCCACGGTCCTCTCGTCATCGTCAAAGTCGTGGTTTCCCTGTCGGGAAGCTAGGCAGCCGCACGCAACTGCCTTGATTCCGTGTTGTCCTCCCATCCTCTTCCCCTCGTTGAGCGTGCGAAGGGCGCCGATCTCGACAGTGTTCCAGTACATGGGTTCACTCACCATTACATATTGTTGTGTGACTTGTGTCAATACCGATATGGTAACGTAACGGAGGGCTCGTAATACAAGTCGCCTGCCTCGCATTTGCGTGCGTGACTCGGAAGACGCCCAGCATCACGCACTCAATGCAGGACGACCCACCGTCTTTTACATCGTTCGCGAAACACTTCGTCACCATGGACAGTCGAATCGACAGTCGATGGCTGGCTCATCGCGATCTGATCTGCGGATGGCGAGACCTTTGAGACTTTGGGTTGCGTACACACACACGCACTCAACTGCCAGAGAGCGTCTGGTCGTAGTCCTCGAGGCTTTTTGTGCAGAGTCTCGCACCTGTGGGAACGACGCTTGTGTCCAAAGAGTGTGCGTGGCACCCAGCAACAGCAAGCGTGTTCGCCAGTCTATTATACTGAGTGCCTTCTTCACGTGCGCGAGCTTTGAATCAAAGTTTGACCAACCACGTCTGACTGGACTGAGCTGTCCGGTCGGAAGCTGGTGAGTTCGTGCATTGTACAGTACAACTGGTACTGTAACTGGATCGTTGACTCGACAGAAAGCCCACTGTCGTAGGCGGCCATGAGCTGCTGTCGCCTGCAGATCCGGCGATGGACACTTTGCTTCCTTAGTTCCGTCGTCTTGGGGCTTTTGAAGGGAGAATGTACCGCGGGCGTCGTCGTGAGCTCCTCTCCTCTCGCGTTGCTTGTCCTTGTGGATGCTTCCAGGTTTCAAGGCTTCAAGGACGCAACCAAGCGCAATCTGATCGATGGCGAGTGACTGTCACGACGTGGGCAGTGCATCGTGCGGCCAGAGAGCAGACGTTCTGAGAAGCACGTGGTGGTGGGTGGCGGGCGAACGCCACTTCAACGAGACGGCAGGACCCTCAGCCATCACCTCACAGGCGTCATCACCGTCTCGCAAGCACAACGCTATCTTCCATTATGTGAGCGTGCTCGAGTGCGTGCTTTGCCTGCGCGTGTTGGAGTCTGCAACGCTTCTCTTCTGGTGCCTGAGGAAGAAGCGTTGATACACTGCCGTGTACTATACTGTACTTCGAAGGCGGACCTCGCACTCAGTATTCTGGAGAGTGCCGCCACTCTTCGCTGAAGTGCGTGATCGCGTTTGAAACGCCGCTCGGTGGAAGGGCCAGTTACAGTAGGCTCGCTGAGCAACCGGCGGCTGGCTTGGCGAGAGAGAGGAGAAGAGAAGAGAAGACAGCGGATCCGATCCTCGTGCACGCGAAGAGAATGCGCACAACTGCAAGAACACAGAGCCGCTCATCGAAGATTCGACAAGCACATCCTCAGAAACAACTAAAGAGTCGTGTGTTGGAATAGATCGACTGATTTCATACAGATTTACTATGAAGATCTTATCAAGAGTGAGTCGGCAAGATCCGAAGAGAAGCAACAGTCTGAATCACTCGGTCTGATTGATTGATTGAATGTTGCCAAAATAGTTTAGAAAAAAACTCAGGAGCTGGCCGACAAACGCAAGAGCCGGTCGAGACTTGAGTCATTCGTTGTTGGGAAAGATCTGAATCGATTGAGAATCGACTGGGGGAATCGAAGCCAAGCGTGGCACGATCTTCGCTCGGACGTTCTGCAATCCGCCCTTGTGGGAGACGAGCGGGTGCTTCGAATTGTAAATTGGAACTGCGCAAGTGCAAGCTTCCATGAAACCAAACGCCCACAAACACACAAGCAAAACAAACGCCAGGATATTAGGAAGCCACCACGAACAACTATGGGCAGACAGACTGTAACTGTTTAGGCCCTCAGCCACCTGAAGCATTTCTCAAGCTTACTGCGTGGGTTTGTATACAGGAACTTTCACCATACAGTTTCCTAAGTTACCTGAACTGCAGTAATGCAATGTAGGAGAAAGGCGGTCACAACGAGAGGATGCATGGGTCAGTAAGATCAGGCGCTGGTCCAACCCCTCGGCCTGGCCATGTACGACTCGGATCAACGCTCAGGATGGGTTCCCGAGCATAAGCAAGCCATTTCGGCATCACTGCCGGGAAGTGACGCAAAGTGGAGGATGTGTGTAACGTCCCCTACACCTAGCCAGCACCGGTCCAAATCAGGTGCAACCTTCCAGTATTTCTAATCCGAGTCTAAAACAACGCTGAAATAGGCGGATCAAGCTCGGTTTTACATCGAATGGCCTGTCGCTGCATGGCCCTGTTGGTGGCGTGGAGTCGTGGAAGGGCCAGAGAAAAGACGAACGTAGCTCTCTGTGTGCGAACAAGACCGGCTGGGCATCTGAGACGGCGGGCAGCTCACTCAGCTTCCACAGACCCAGTAGGCGAGTCCGACGGAACGAGGGCCTTCGCGTGGTCATTCCTAGTCATTCCAGCATCCCCCTTCGAAACCACGAGCTCACTAGACTAGAGATGCAGCCGACACCAATGCCTGCGCTGCCGCGACGCAAGCGCAAGCGTCCTGTGAGCGTCAAGACCGAGGACAAGGCCAGTGAAGGCCAGTGGTCGAGCGAGACCGAGGACGAGCGCGCGCCGGCCAGGAGGAAGACGGAGGCGAGACGCAAGAAGCTGCAGCAGCCAGAGGCCGTCGAGTGCAAGGCGGAGAACGACCCAGCGGAGGCCACGCGCGCAGAGGAGCCCACGACGACGACAGCGGCGGTGGCGGTGGCACTGCTGGACAGGCCGTTCCGCGGCAAGTGTCTGTACCAGTCGCGCAAGTGTGAGAACGAGCGCGCGCTCAAGCGCAACGGCAAGGCGCACAATCTGTGTGATGAACACCGCTGCAAGCAGAACCAGCACCAGCGCAAGTTTGATGCTAAGAAGTACTCACGCCGTAAGACTGATGGAAGCAGCGGCGACGAGGAAGACGGTCACGAAAACGAACAGGAGATGACGCAGGACGCCGAGAAGACAGGATCGGCGGCGACAGTGAGCCGCAACAAGGGAAGTGCGGCTGTAGGGGTGACGAAGGACGTCCAGAGACCAGTGCCCCTCAAAGACCCACGGCGGCTCGAGACGAAGAGCCTGTCAGAAGGTGCCGCGACGACGCTGATCAGACAGTACGCGCACGCGTCCGAGTCTATGCCACCACCGCCGCCACGTTTCCATGGGCCGTCTTCTCATCTGGACCCTCACCGCCCGCCACCTCTTCAGGTCGTACGCACCCCACCAGCTTCGTTTGGTGATGTATTGGCTCAGCGTCCGCCTTCAAACGCCGAGGTCTACTCCGCCTCTGAGCTGCTGGTGGCGGGGATGCTTGTACCACCGCACGGACGTCTGCGACCGACTGCGTACGCGTCGCCTCGTGGCACCGTCACGCCGTTTGCGTTGCTGCCTCGTCCGTCGATCAGATCGCAGTCTTTCGACTCGGGGATCACGCGGATCTCACCCGTTGGAGGTGCTGCACTGGGCGGCGGAGGGCTGCGGCCGTTTGACCGCCAGCAACAGTTCTTCCATGAGCAGGACCAGTACCAGTACCACCAGCATCAGGATCACCACCAGCCTAATACACCGTCGCTCACGCCGTCCCACGGAGTGACGTCTCCGAAGCTGCCGTCATTGCAGCAGCTACCACTGGCTCAGCCTACCTATGCAGCCAGCAGGGGAATCCCTATGAGTGCTCACAGCCAGCACCACTCACCAGCCCACGGCCACAACCAGTTCCGACACTCGCCGCCGTACTACGCATCGCAGGTCGACTCTCGCCACCACGCGATGCTCCAGCCTCCTCCACCGCCGCCTCGGGGGCCTCTGCTTCCCCCGCTGGCGCCGCTGTTGCAGCCTCCAGGCCAACACAACCGGTCTCCATCGGCTCATCCAGGATACCGACCACTTCAGCCACATTCGTACGAAGGCAGTCACCACCAATAGGCTATCTGACAGTACTTCCTAGTATTCCCGAGCAAGAATGGAAGTGATGAACGTTTGGCATTGACCATGATACGCATGCAAAACTGCGAGTGATACCTGCTCTCCACAGCCTCCGAACGAGATCCAATACTAGTAGACAAGACTATGGCGCCGTTCAGTCACTTCCAGCATCCGCATGCAGTCACCTTGGTAGCTGTGAGGTAAAACGAGTCTCAGTTCTCGAAACCGTTCAATTTAACGGTTGGCGTGCCCTGTTTGACTGGCAGAAGATCTACATCATCTCCTGGCTCCACTTCCCTCACGTGAAACACCGCAACTTTGCTCTACCACCACCCCTCTGATGCATCATTGACTCATAGGGAAGTACCAACGCCACAGCGTACGATCCCAAGCAATCTTGCACTTGGCTTCTTGAGCGAACGCACTGTATCAAGAAGATCATCTTTTTCCTTATCGATGCGACCACTCGATGCAAGCTCCAGCTGATATGTGACGTGGCGCAGGATGGAGCCATGTCAGTGTCACTAGCGAGATTTGGGTCAATGGGGGGGTTCTGTCAAGCTGAAGCTGAAGATGTTGACTCCTTCAAACTCATTGCACACACCGAATCCGTCGGAACACTACGTCAAAAGAGCAGCGAGTCGGTGAGGCTCCTTGTTTATATGGTGGGATCCATGTCGACAGTCGTGCAAGCAGCCATAGCCCACGACCCGAGGAACTTGTGGTTCAGTATCACAATGTTGCACAGGGTGAAGTTGAAGGGGAAGATGACTCGAGTGTGGGAACGGAACCTCGGCGAGCGCACAGCCACCCATGGTGCCTGCAGCAAGCAGCGACCCTTTGGGGGACAAAATCTTTGCATCGTTCTCTAGCCATCCATGAGGCTGCAGGAGCCTGTTGGGAAGCGTCGACTTGGATTTAATGCCGAGCCCAATGATTAGCTTCATCCAATTCCTTCCAAACCCATGGGCGTTCCCTGCCTTTTGAAGTTCAGTCACCCGAGAGTGGAAGCTCGTTGAATGGATCAAGTGCGGACTGGAGGCGTTCTCTTTTGTTGCTGTCACATGACGTTGTGCGTTGCAACGTATGGACAGTATTCAGATAGGCGTAGTGACCTTCCGCCCCTTCAGCTCGGCAGACTGCTCGCTGCTGGCAGCTCAGCAGCCCAACGGCCGTTCGTGAAGAGGTTGGTGAACTTGTGGCTCGTATCTTAACATTGTGTGGTTCAGGAGGCCTCAGATGTTAGTATACACAATACCAAAGGAACACGGACCCACCAAAGAGCTGTGTGCTGTGCAGACCCCCCCCCCCCCAGTACAGACGACGATACAGCTGTACTCCACTTGTGACGAGGTAGCCATGTCACTGTCACAATCACAGTCACTCTCACGCG
Organism: Pythium dissotocum; assembly: GCA_023336355.1. Lineage (NCBI taxonomy): Eukaryota > Oomycota > Peronosporomycetes > Pythiales > Pythiaceae > Pythium > Pythium dissotocum. Next base: position 23,674 of record JAADWY010000403.1, read on the forward strand.
GTCTACGATGCCATTGGCTAATTCACCCAACACCAACAATCAGCCAATCAAATCTCCGTAGCTACTTGTCTGAGTCTGAGTCGGGTCCACGCCTCATCCCAGCAACAACCAAATCAACAGCGCAGAACACCAGCGACGACCACAGCAACAGCGAGCCATCCATCATGGCGCCGCTTCCTCCGCCGCGCGATCGCGCTGGCAACAGCAACAGCAACAGCAGTAACACTAGCAACCGACACAGCGCGGACAGGGCCTCGTGCACGTTCTGCCTCGGCGTCTCCGTCTACAACAAGTGCGTACAGCCCGCGCAATCCGCCTTTCTGTCTCTCGTCATGCCTCTCACTCTAACACGCTGCCTCTTACTTTGCTGACAGAGCGATGGCCGACAAGCGGCTTCCGCCTCGCTGCAACGGCCTCACGATCCAGACGCAGCGCTCGCGCGAGTTCCTGGACAACGTGGAGCAGCGCGCCGGCAAGATCCGGTCCGACAACTTCGCGTTGTACGGCTTTGGGCTGTCCATCTACTCACCTGCGCGCATGGCGCAGACGTCGCGGCTTCCAGCGGTGCGCGGTCTGGGCGTCATGGTGCTCAAGAGGGACCCGGGCGAGCTCATGAAGCGCATGGAGGAGCGCAAGCGCGTGCAGCGCGAGCTGGGCCAGTTGGACGACGATGACAAGGACAATGACGACGACGACGTGGTGGACGACCTGGGGGACGACCCCGTGGACGACGACGGCATGGGTCTTACGGAGAGGGATCCTCTTGGCTCGATGCCCAAGCCCCCACGCATGCCGCCGGTGCTGCCGACCATGACGTTTGGTACGGTTTTCGTGGTATTTAAGTGGGGATTGAGGTGGAATTTCTGACTATTTGGTGGGGTTTTGTAGAGGAATTCGTGGGCAAGGGCGTGGACAGCAGCAAGACCATGGTGCGTGCGATGTACAACTTCTGGGCCAAGCGCCTGGACGGCTTTGGCGAGCGATACCAGGAGTCGTGCGGTCGGATCTTCGCGCAGATGAAGAAGCAGGTCCACCAAGTGCCGCAGAGCATTGGCTGGATGAAGACCAAGGTGAAGGAGCTGGAAGAGCAAGTGCGAGGCAAAGGAGGAGGAGGAGCAGGAGGAGACGGACGACAGTGAGTGCGTACTTGCATGTGGTTGGTTATTCTTCATGGGGGAATATACTATTGGAATTACACAGGCAAACCGAAGTTGTGGAGGATAAAGCTCGTCTTGGACGCGTCGTACGCTATTGTTGTCCACGGTGCAGAAAACGCAGGCGCTGCTGGTGGCTGACGTACCTGTTGAGAGGAGGAGCTGTTGTCTTGAACAGATCGAGAGACTTGCCTGAGCCAGTGGGATTCCGAGAAGGACGCGGCCTGCGGGATCTTCCCACTCTTTGGACGGCGGCGCGTATTCAATGAAGATATACTGGAGCTTCTCGAGACGACAGACGAGCGACGATGTGGTGGATGAAGAGCTTGCTGTGGCGGGTGCTTGCGGTGCTTGAGCACGAGCTTGTCGTTGCCACTAAGCTCAGGCTGTGGCGGTCGTGGAGACAGTGGAGCCGCGGTTTCCACGGGCCGAGAGGACGAGCTGCGGCCTTGCAGTCGTCCGCTCTCGACCAGATCTTCGTAGATCTTCACGGACAAGTAGAGAGTGAGTTACCACGCACCACATCCTACAGTAGCCAGCATACTCACCTTGATGGAGACGGCGTTGATCTGCGGTGTGAACGTGGCCTCCTGCCGCTCCCGCTGTCGCTGATTCTCAGCGATCGCTCGCTGCTTCTGCCTGGTTTCTTCGTGGAGACGCATCAAATCGTCGACGGACCGCCGCATCTGTAGCTTCTTGCGCTGGATTTCACTCGTGGCGTTGAGTTTCCCACACGTTTCCATGAACCGCTCGCACACCTGCGAGTGGTCTCGACGTCCATCGGCTCCGCACAGACACGGCTTCTGCACAGCCAACGCCAGAGGCTGCAGACTCTGTTGCTGCTCCTGTTGCTGCCGTCGGAAACTCAGCTCTCGCTCTCGCTTTGCCATCGCTAACGCCTGACGCTGTTGGAAGCCAGGGAGACCTCGCGTGAGCTCCCGAGAGCGTGGGGTGACCACCGTCGACACGCCGGACGCGGAGGACGATGCCACCGACGACTGCTCATGCTGGCACTGTTGCTGCTGTAGGAGAAGCGCGAGTTTGCGGTGGCGTTTGGCCTCTTGGAGACGGAAACGCGCCACCATTTGGTCGACTTTCTCAGGGGAAATCGCACGGCGTGGCGTCGATTCAGTAGACGGAGTTGGCTCAACAGGAGGCTTCGTACTGGGTCGAGTAGATCTCCTCGCTACATGAGCTCCTGGTTTCTTCTTGGCGACCTGGCTGGTGGTAGAAGACGAGACGGAGGATCTAGTGCTTGCACTGCTTCGAGCATTCTTCTGGACAGGAAACAGCTTCGCGTGGAGCCGTTCGATGAGTCGTTCTTCCTCGGCTTCGTCCCTGAAAGATACAGCGGCCACCGCAGGCGCTACAGTCTCTGATAAGGAGCCCACATCTCCCAAAATCGCACTGGCCAGGGCATTCTCCAGGTCCCAGTCGTGGTGGCTCAGGCGGTCGCCGTCGTCTCCGTCGTCTTCCCATTCCTCCATTTCCATCCTGTGCAATCAGCAGACACCTCACGAGCTCCTACACGAAAGGCCGCACGTTGGAAACAGTTGCAGTCTTCAAAATAACCCCAAAAAAGAAGAAGCTCATTTACGGCCTTGTAAACAGGAGTTTTACGCCTCTTTCAGCAGCAAGTTGTCACTAGCGAACAGGTTTTGCGGGTCAAGTCCCTGCTTGAGCCCTCGCAACGCAGCGATCCCTGGAGCGGAGATAGCATCAGGCAGCCACTCGCGACGGTGCTTTCCGATGCCGTGGTGGTGCGACAGCGAGCCGCCGTTGGCCAGAATGGCCTCCACGGCCGCGACTTCGACGTTGTGGAAGAGCTGCAGTGGGTCGGCGATGCCAAAGTAGTTGATCCCGTAGTACACGTACACCGTGGCGCCTGTCTCGTAGAGCTGCGTGACGCGGCAGGCGATCAGCGGCTGCGCGACGAGCTGCCGCGTGTTGGCCGCGTCGTTGATAGCCTTCTTCACGTCCTCACATAGCTGCTGGACATTACTCCACGGCACGGCCGTCTCGAACGACTCGCTCATAAAGTAGTAGTCCAGCGCAAAGTCCCGCAGGTACGCGATGATGTACGTGAAGAAGTAGCCTCGCTGGCCGCTCTCGGCTCCTCCGACGAGTCCGTGGAACCGCTTGGCGATGGCTTGGATGGCCTTGTGCTGCGTCTGCACTTGCTGCTCCGTGCCTTCCATTAACACCGTCGCCGCACACATTTGCGAGACGTCAAAGCCCCGAATCTTGGTGACGTACGTCTTCTTGGCAAAGTCCAGAACCCCCGACGCGAAGCCGCTCGTGGACGTGGGCTTGAGAGCCTGGCCCAATTGGAACTGGATGTTGTCCAGTAGACGGATCGACGCCGGGACGCACTGCTGGCGTACGACCTCGTGCATGGCTGCGATGCCGTACTCAAACGACGGAAACACCAGCGAGTCGTACACTTGGCACTGCGGGTACGCTCGCACACGAAGCGTAACCTCCGTGACCACACCGAGGATCCCCTCGGAGCCGATCACGGCCTGCTGGATGTCCGGGCCCATGGCCACGCGGGGTACGCTCGCCGCGCGCTGGAGCGTACCCTGCGCCGTAACCATCTTGATGTTGACCACGAGGTCTTCGATGTTACCGTAGATGTTCTTCTTCATGCCGCTGGCCTTGGTCGCGACCCAGCCGCCCAGAGTCGAGAACTCCCACGAGTCCGGCTCGTGGCCCAGCGTGAGCCCCTTGTTGCGTAGCCGTTCGTGGAGATCCAGTCCTGTGATACCGGCCTCCACTTGGATCGTCATGTTCTCCTTGTCCACTGCGAGGATGCGCTTCATGCCGCGCAGGTCAATGGACGCGATGGCTCGCGCCTCGTCTGGACTGCATACAAGAGCACTGGACACGTTCGTGCCCCCGCCATGAGGGACGAGACACAACGCGTCACTGTACTTCTTGGCCTCCTCCACGATGAGCTGCACGTGTGCGTGGGACGCCGGCCAGAGCACGAGATCTGGGATGCGGCCCAGGTGCGTGGCGTTGCGCAGCTTGTAGATCTCCTCGCAGGTCTGGCCGTGGCTGTGGCGCACGCGGTCGTTCATATCCACACTCACACGCACACCAGCGTGCTGTACTTTCTCGACAAACGTCTTGAGAGCAAGCTGCTTGGCCTCGTTAAGTTGCGGATCCACGACTGTGAAGCCGTCGGCCGTGGCGTTGACTGCACGGCTGAGCCGCTTGAGATCCAGCCCGATCATCTTCTCGGCCCACGGTCTCAGTAACGGAAGCGTGCGGTCTCTGGCAGAGTGGAAGACGTCGGCGTAGCGGTGGCCCGCGATCTCCACGTCGCCCTGCGCGTTCACGAAGAGCTTGGTGTCCTCGTAGCCCCATCCGTTCCAGCGCGTGGCGGCGGAGCGCGACGGAGGAGCCTGGGAGGAGGCAGAGGAGACTGGGGGAGAGGAGGAGGAGGAGGAAGGGGAGGGGATGCCAGCGATGTGGCCGACGATACGGCGCATGCGCGCGACCGTCGCGGGCGTCACGGGCTCGTCGATGGCCATGGCTTGTGCGTGTGTCGTCACGTGAGACTTGCCAAATAAAGAGGTCCATGTGGTGCGATGAACTGCAAGGATGAATCAGATTGGAGGAGATCTGAGACCGTGATGTGATTGGCGGATGGTGCCACGTTATGCGATCTGATTGGATAGTAGACGGACTAGCCTTTCCAGTCAGATCCTGATAGCTCACTTGATGTAGTACGTTAGGATCTTGAAGGTCCTGGGTGGCAACCCTAGTTGGTGCGAAGAGTCTACTGCCCTGAGGGTTGCCTCACGGGCCTTGACGAGCTCAAAGGATCACTGGTGGCTGACGAGGAATGGCCATGAGCACACGACGGTCACTGATACGAGAAGCTGACTCTACGTAAGAGATTTAGAGATCCCATGCGATGTTTTTGAGCCACAGGATTTGCTGTACCTAGACACCTTCGAGCATTGCGTGAGCCTCGCCACGATCGCCGTGGCGGATCCAAACAGTCTCAAGATGTTCGGCAACGTCACTGCTGTCGAGCACAAGGACTACACTCTTATGGAAATGGATTTTAAAATATGATGTCTAGCAGATTTCTGTTTACACGACGTGCTGGCCTGGCTTGCGCTTGTCGTCCTCCTCCACAGATTCCAGCTTATCAGCGTCCACTAGGTGCTTGACCGACAAGCCGGCAATAGAGAAGTGGTCGATCTGTCGTGGATGCAGCGAGTCCTGCTTGTCCAGCACTTGTCGGTGGAGCAGCATCGGAGGGAACTGCTGATCGTCCAGCATCACACGCGCGATCACCTGAGGGGCCGTGATGGCGGCCAGCGGGTCCGAGTCCTTTGGTGTGAAGTACACGGCC